>JAQGCC010000024.1:0-81103 GCA_034698905.1 Xestoiulus laeticollis | reverse complement strand
TGTAGGCCCCAATGTGGCGTTAATAACACTATTTCTGATTTATCCGCTTTGATCTTCTGGCCATAAAGCGTTTCCTTCTTAAATATGGGATCTTTTAATAACCGTTCGGATCGATGGGAAGGAATCCAATTTATGTTTTTATTTTTTGTTTTGTTGCTGTCTAGCTTTTATTTGTGCATTACCAATGGATGTCTTCTTCTTCGTTGAGGGGGCCATACATCTATTTTTGACATTAGCAAAAGGGGGATATTGCGAATCTTTCTCCCCTTATATATTTTGATGAATAGTTTTTCATATCTTGCCAGATATGTCTTATGTCTTCTATCCGGCTTTATTGCTATCCATCGGTTCCACATCCATGCCTGCTCGCAATGGCTGTCGGTCATAAATTCATATGTTATATACAGCTGCTGAAGCATGCCTAAAGTTTGCTGTCCAACTATGTAGCTTGGAAATCCATTTTCCCCTGCCATTTTGACTTTGGAAATGCAGCTATAGGTGGCGCCACCAGCAGTTATGGATCCATTGCTATACTTTGGTCCAGAACGGTTGAAAGCTGATTGCATTGTTAAACATGGCCCTAACTATGACAACGTTTGTTGTTCATCTTATTGGGGCTTTGAAGAAATCTTGATTATTGTCAAATCAATGAATCTAAAACTGGAAACGAATCTTGACAGTTTGTCTGTCAAGATGTCAAATTGCTACAGAAAAAAATCAGGAATGACTAACTTCTGAAAAATGTACAATTGGGCTTTTTTATTTCACCATTAAATTGAAATTGCTTTTTGTCTGCAGTTTTGTTTATATTTTTGATGGTGGAAGGCTCACTTTTCCTATCTGCTGTGAAAATTTTCAAGTGCTTTCACACTTAATAAAATGTCGACCCTTCTTGACTTGGAACTTATTTACATAGTGTGCCTGGCTTCTTGTGCACATGTATATACCCAAAGATGTATCGGTCTGTTTTAGCACGATTTTATATCGGAATCCTTACAAGAGATCTATTTCATGCATTTAAAATTTCGTGCCGAGACATGGTGTCGGTGTCGTGATATACTCATGTCCATCAGAACACACATGACAGGCAAACTGAATAGGATCATCCATCATAACTGGCAGCCTATACAACCGACCACTTGTCGCTCTTACAAATTCTGGCTTTGGGAAAAGTCTGTTTAATTCATTGAACTATTTTTTTTTTTTTTTTGCTTCTTCTACTTCTGGTACGATCAATTTCTTTGTCATTTTTTTTTAGCTTAATTAGATTTTAGTTAGCCTAGGCAAATGACGCTGAAATTCCTCTGTTAATTGAGTCGCATGTTGGTTTCTCACGGATTTACCATTCCAAGTGTAGCACCAGAAACAGATTGAGATTTGCTGGATTTTAAAGTGGTTTTAGAGGTTATGTCGTGCAATGGGGGAGAGATAACTGATAAGACAGATGGATTGGTGAAAACTTGTTAACGGTACAAGTGAAATTTCTGATCTCCCTTGTTACGGATGCATGCACATGTGTGCATCAACCAGAGTTGAAGTATATAATCATCAGGTTGTTTTAATCAGAATTTCGACACTCTTCCTGAATTTGAGTTTTTTTATTTGTAAAATGTTTATTTTTATTTATGAGCCTTTTGTAATTTTTACAGTAGGTACATGTATACTCTCACGGTGAGGAAAATTAGCCAGCCTAAGATATGTTTTTGCTTTATTCGACGGAGGCTTGAGCGGACCGATCTTGTGATATGCTGTGTATTGGCGACAATGATTGTTGTAATGGCGCTTCATCTAATGTATTAGCTTTAATTTCGCATGTAATATAATGGGTATGCAGACATGTTGTGTCGGTCAAACAGGTAATTAGCTCATCTCAGCATCCGTCACTTAGCCGAATTTGGCTAAAAATGCAATTTGTGCTAATGTACAGGTAATACTCAAATGTTTTAAGCAGTGAGTATGATTTAATAAGCATGAAAACAATGGATTTTTTAAAATTTATTCAGACTACAGTAGCATTTACTATACATGAACTATTAAAAGAACTGTTTTTAATTGTACAAAAAATGAAACTAATATGATAGACTATGCATATTAATAGAATACATGTGTTTTATTAATTTTTAATTAAGCTTGCATGTTAATTATAGTAAAGTTTTTAAATGTATTTTTGTAACAGCAGCATACTGAGCATTTGCTATGCATATATCTATTAATCTTGAAGGATTTTCTGAAATTCAGGAAAATTCAAAATAATGATATAGAGTAACCAGATTAATAGATCCCAGGTTTTTGTTAATTTTGAATTGATTTTATGTTCATGGAAGCAACAATGCATTTCTTAAAATTTATTCCGTCTTGTAGTTTTTTCAATATTTGTTCTTTATAACTGCAGGAGTATACTTCTACTCTTATTTTTCATTAAAACCTATTTTTTCAAGTCTGCATATTCATTTTTATTAAAATTATCGTCCGCCATATTACACTCCCCAACCATTTTTTCACCAGTAATTGCATTTTTTTTCTAATACTCGATGACTTAGATGAAATAAATTGCAGGGAACAGGTCTCGGCTTAATCTAAGATGCCAAGACCCCGCATGTGTAGCCAATGCCTCTCCCCTCCAATATATAAATCGTCATCATTTTCAATATTAATATTCGGTCGTCGTTTTGGGGCCCTATCCATTGTGAAGCTGTCACATCCGAGATGTGCAGGCGAGTGACTCGTTGTCTAACCAATGTCTCCTCATTTTTATATACCGTGTCAATATAAGCGAACCTCCTTCTCCTCCCCCCTCGCCTACTCGGGCTTAAATCACAAATTTTCATACGCGTCGCTTTACATATTTCATAAAATATTCATATTTTTCGCTCGAAAAACCCGCAATCCGACTTTAATAGGCTGCTCTGGAGCAGGCAGCGAAAACGCAGCTATAACGGACTCCAGATCAGAATCTTGGAGGTGAAATATGGACTGCCTTTTATGAATAAAGCTTCGGTCAAATGGTACTTCAGGCTATATTTATACACTATGAGGAAATGCTACGTTCTATTGCTTCTCCACATATCGATCTTTTTTTTTTTATGGAAAAAAAACAACAAAAATTCTGCTGAAATGAGGACATCCTAGGAATAAAAATGAACTCATGTTTTTAGAGCACTAGTTTCAAACTATGCCAATTCAAATCACTCGGTGCTATGTACATGTACATGTAGATGCATCTTTGAAGTGCATTTGAATAGGGATGCATCCATTCTAAAGCAAATGCTATATATTTATGCTCTACTTGTAATGGGATGAATTTGAAGGAATTGTAAATATATGAATTTGTCCAGAAATGATCGTATAAATTGAATGTCTACATTGGTTATAATCTTCTTTTGAAACTGTTTAGACCAGTGAGATGGACTTCATAGACTGTTTATTGGATTTTCATAAATCATGTCTCATGTTTTCAGTCGCTCATGAATTTTTAACTACTGTATAGGCCATTAGACAAAACAACTTTTGAAATTGAATCTATTTTCGATCAAAATATAATTCTCATAAATCACACCCACGAAACTATGTTTATGACTTTTACAATGGCATTTCTCGGAAAACCATCCATAGTGGACTATGAATTAGGTTAAAGCGCTAAAACATTTTCGAAGGATAGACTTGTTATATATCTTCAGTTCTCAGAAATTAAAACATTGAAAAAGAACATTTTGTCATTAGGTCTGTGCCTTATCTTCCTTTACATATAAAAACATGATTGAGATTCGTTGGTGTAAGCCTTAATTTTATTTCTGAGTTTAATTTTATGAAATTTTGTAATATTACATTACAAATGGAATGGAATCTGAAATCATAAATAACAGGTTATAAATTCATAAATTCGATCTTAGGAACAAAATTACGGAAACTCACAACACGCCCAGGTAGTGTCGTGTTGGACAAACAAGTATACTGTCTGCTCTACGCCTCCGTAACCAGGAATTTGTCCAAATCAACGAATGCTAAACAGACAGGATATAATTGGTGATTTATTGTTTGTTTTTTTAAAGTTTCACACTTCTAAATATAGCAACATGTTCTATCAGTTCACACAGAAAACGCTATTCGCGGATGTAATGTAGATGGCGCTGCTGAATGATCAACCAATCTCAGCTTACTAAAACATCCACGAGTGGCGCCGTAGGTAGTTACGATTCCCAATAATAAATTGGTATAATAAAAATTTATGTACAAATGTTTAAGTTTTTAAAACAATTCTCAATTTCATTTTAATCCTAATGAACGTTGGATTTTAGATCTAAAAGTTTAGCAGCTAAAATGAATTTTAGATTGAATTATTCCACTCTTTTAACCTTATTAAAGGCGATGGACAAAACTGGAAAAAAAAAACCAGTAGTCCAGTACTATTGGTTTTTCTATCATTTTCTGGCATGATTCAGACGTTGTCGGTCAGTGGTCAATCCACCTTGAATCCACTCAGATTTTGCTTCGTTTTCGGACAGATTGATCTCCATTCGGCTTTTTTATGATGCTGAAAGATATAGGAGAGAAAATTGGATCGGATAACATCCCATGTATAATTAATATGCTGTACGCATAATTACACCCTCCTTCTTTTACCACCCCCTCTGAAGCTTTCTTATACCGTACGAATGCGCAGACACGCGTTGCCTGGCAACGTTATTTTGAAGCCAGGGTTTTAGCACGGTAAAAGGGGGAGGATGGGGGGGGGGATAACGCCTGCCTGTATATGTTTATGTGCGTATGGATTAACAAAATGGCTTCCATCCGTTTGGTCGATGTCTTCTTGCATTTTATGAGAAAAACCACCGAGCTTCCATTGAAATTGAAGGGATGTGCTTTGGAAACGCTCATTGTTCGTGGTTGGGGTACCTGGTAATCGAAATATCAATTTATGTGTGTGTGGGGGGGGGGGGGGTGACTAGTGATATAATGGGGGGATTTGGGGGAACCGGAAAGCGCCCCCTGGCTGTT
The DNA here is from genome assembly GCA_034698905.1 of Xestoiulus laeticollis. NCBI lineage: Eukaryota > Metazoa > Arthropoda > Diplopoda > Julida > Julidae > Xestoiulus > Xestoiulus laeticollis. The sequence goes on along the minus strand of JAQGCC010000024.1, from coordinate 76,108 downwards.
GGTGTACGCCTACCGAATACGAAAAAAAAAATATGTAGTAAATAAATAAAGAGATGTTTCCATGTTCAGGTGCAACATCGCGTTTTATCTGGAACAATTTCGTGTTGTAATGTAATGTTTATTTGCGGGCTTCCAGGGCTTTGGGGAGAGATTGTTTGTTTTATCAAATTATGCCCATAATTATTTATGCCTTTTGTGGCTAATTTAAGGCTCGAGAGCGAGGAGAAACAGCCTGTTTTAGGAAAACGATTTTGAAACCAATAGCTTCTGTAAAAAATGCAAGTGCCTGTTATGAATCGTAATTCTGTAGGCTGTATAGGGCCCAATGCTGCATGCTGATCCACATACATTGAACGAATCCTAACTTGTATACGGTTTAATGAGAAATGTAATGCACGAAGTTCAAGGGGTTCAACATTTTGAACCTTTTGCAGGGTATGGAACAATTTTCACAGTGGAATTGCCAAGGAAAAAGCATGTTAAAAGCATGCAGGATGAACTTTTTACTGGGTGTCCAGTTGTCGTTAATGCGTTTGGGTTTTTGTACCTGTTGGTAATTGTAAGCTTGAAATTCATGATAAAGACCAGTTTATATGATGGAATTTAATCGAAAAGAATTTATCAAATTGTTCTAAAAGTTATAAAAATGACTATTAATTTGATGGTTGTTGGTGGTGGGAGTCATTGAACATATGAGGGATGAATGAATCTTGAAATGTATACTTGAATTTGTTCTACAATAGTGTAAAACTTGCTAAAGGTGGCCACTCAAAAAATTTTCAAATTAGGTCACTGTATACAGGTGGGCACTATACAGAGTTTTTATGAAGGAAAACGTATACATGTATATGCACTAAAATATCAATTTATGAAAAGTGGTCACTATACAGGGGTGGTCACTTTACCAGGTTTTACTGTAGTTATTGGGCATCATTTGTAAATTTAAAAAGCGGTCGGATTTCGATATAACGAACAGAGTGGCTAAACTATTAGGTGTCTATGCAAGTGCAATGTGTAAAAACAGACCTCTCAATTTTAACGAACGAATGTCCCATCTCCTTGGCGTTCGTTATATCGAGAGCCGACTGAGAAATGGGAAATTAGGTTGAACTCATATATTGGATGCATTGCCTTAATATGTTCTTAATTTCTGCATAGAAAATAAAGGTGGGGCTTTATAATTTAAGAGCACCTCCACTGAATAAAGATGATTTCAATGTTTTTTAACTCTTTATTCGCGTGGGAATTCGTGGTAGGCCTACATTCTATTCTTGGGTTTCCTTCCCATCACCACCAGGGGTTCCACTTGACAAAAAATAAGGACCCATCCCTATACGAGATCTGTATATGCTTTTGTGCCTGATGGAATACGTGCACGAAACCCATCATTGGCTTATCTATTTGTGCATAAATTATGTGATGACATAGAATTTGTCTCTTCAGATGATGGATTTTGATTCGCTGTTGTATGCGTGCTTGCCATATGGCTTCACAATGACAACTGAATGCACAGACGTATTCATCTCTCTATCCCTTTTTTATTCATTCAAAAATGAGTGTGCACGGGTTCTTCTTCCCAAAAATAATGCTAGTTCTTGCATTCGTGTTGTATACAACCCATAGAATTTGGATTGTTCGTCAGCTATACAATATAGAATAAACCACACCCCCGATTTCGAGGATATGGGTGTTTCGTATAGCCTATATACATGTACATGTATATATGGCCACGAAACGATTTTTTTATTCTTCAACTACAGAGTTCCTTGCACTTCTTTTTTTTTTATTTTTGCGTTTGTTTTTATATCATTGAAGCCTTTAGATCGACGTAGAACAAGGTTTTCAGATTAAATTACATCGATCATACGTTATATGAGCTATACATGGAAGTCAGACGGGAAATTATGTTGCAGGAAACAGGTATTGCGACGTATAATGAGATTAAATCGGTAGAAAAAATTTAATGAAATGATGTTTTATAGATGCGACACATGAAACTCAAGTTGTATTAATGGATGTTTTGACACATGGGCCGGTAGATGGCACTGATGCATTTTGCAGTGCCATCTATAGCTTAGTACGCTCGTAGAGCCACCTACCGAGATTTTTCTGGGCTCAATTCTTGGCAATATAACAACTGAAGCGAAATGTATTGCTTCATTTTCAATGTGGTTTAACTGGTTGGTGGTTTTGACATTTGGTTTACAGTATGTGTAACTATTTATGGGCGGCTCTTTTGAACTTCCATGCTGGTTCATGTTTCAATGTACTATAAAAACCATCATGTAGACATTATCTACTATTTTGATTCATGGAGAAATTTAGCCTTAAACTGAACTTTTATAGTTTAATTAGTTCAAATGAATAGGTAATTAAAGATAGCAACCTAATAAATCACGGTTTTGTGTAAAGTCGTTGGAATTTCAACTGACACATTAAAAGTTTAATGTAGTGGTTACAATGGTACGGTACATGTACAGATGGCCAGATGTGTATACATGTATAATTATGGGATTACATGTTACATGTTGTGAGGGTCTTACCAAAAAAATTCAGTGTCTTAGTCAAAAACTGTCTTATTTGGAAAAAAAAAGTCTTAAAAGTGCTGATAATTCCTCCAGATTTAAAAATTAACACCAAAACAGACACTTTTTGTAGCATTTCTCGTAAGATAAAACACTATCATGTATGTAGTGCCATAAGACTAATACCTACTCATTGTGCTTAATACCTTGTCTCCACTTGGCATTCCAAACTCGGTTGGATGCGCATTCTCGGTTGGATGTAACTGAGTTCATGGTGGTCGAACTGACATGTCTCCACTATACCTTCAGAAAAGTAGTTATTACGCACGGCATTGTGGTAATGTAGTGACGTCAGGTAGTGTTGCACCTCAATAAACTATATTTCCCTAACTTATTCATACTTTTTCTTTATTTTATAAACGTACGTGAAACGTGGTAAAACAACTAAACACGTGGATATTCATAAAAATAGCGTTGATAACGTGTATTTTATACAGTAAAAACGGCGATTTTTACTGTATAAAATATACGTTTGCAGTGTGAAATAGCGTTGATAACGTGTATTTTATACAGTAAAAATGGCGATTTTCACTGTAAAATATAGCGTTGATTACGTCGACCCAAAAGCCCAGGTAGCAGATGACCAGTTATCTATTTCCCCCATCCCACGAAATTGTGGGGAACTATTATGGGAAAAATTCCTGGCAACACTGTGACTGACGTCATTAACCGAGTTTTCCACATCCAACCTTGTTTGGGGAACATGGTCGAAGCAGACGGAAAACGACTGAGTTATGAACTCAGTTCAACCTGGATGTAACTGTCTCCATTACAAAATTCAAGTACTTCCAACCGAGAATTCACATCCAACCGAGTTTGGAGTGCCTAGTGGAGACAAGGTATAAGACATTCTTTGGCTGCCCAAAGTCAAAATATATTCCTGTCCTGAGTTTTAAACACTAATGTACATGCACTGAATGTTTGATATGTGAAAAATTGCATACAAGTATCAGAAAATATATACATGTACATGTGGACATATTTCATGTAGTATTTAGTCTCTACACACTTTAATATATGTCGTCATATGTGACCATAGATGATTTCAGACATGACCACACGTTGTGCATCATAATATGACAATGTGCAATTTGTGTAATATATGGCATGCACATGTATCACAAATATAAAGTGTGGCCAAGGTGCACGGTGCACTTCAAAGTTCAAAAGACATCCATGTCACGTCGTCTAGTTAGCAGAAAGGCGAGATTTTATGGAGTGCCTGCGATATCTTCACTATATGTGCTTTTTATAGGAACTCGACGATGAGATTCTTTTGTCTAAAAACGTCCAAGTTGACAATGTCCAGTTGGCCATTTTTCACTCGATTGTTAGTACGACGTCCATCTCCGGTCGTAGAGAACGATTTATCACTGCGAGACATTCTTAAAACTCCTCATCTGACCTGATCAAATACTCGTGTTTTCCTCCCATTTCTCACCACCCTGCACCCTCCTCATTTTTTCTCTCGTAGCGGTCGATGGGAGTCTTAAGTGCCCCTTGTGACACGGGTGTCCTAGCCTGGTCTTAAGAGGAGCTGTCGTGACCGACATATTAAACACTGCTGAACCTTGTGAGAGAAAAAAAAACCACACTCTGGTTGCATAACCCCCATTGCGATGAGGAAAAGTGCCACCAGCGTGAAAATCCACGTCTTACACTTTTGATATAAAACCTAGAGGACACTTAAGAGGTGACATTTTTTTTTTTGTGGCCTACTCTTAAACGACAAAGTCTTTGTCTGAACTCGGTGGAGGAGCGAGACCAACCCGAAATGCACATAAAAATGGGTTATTTATGTGTTTATCAAAGGTGGGCTCATTTATTTGTGTCCCCCCAGCATTGGAAGTTGGGTTGAAGGCTTTCTGGGAATACGAGGGGGAGGGTTGAGCACTGTTTTGCAATTTTAAAATTATTTTACAACTCCCTGCCCTTGTAAGAGCTTGCATATGTGCTAGCTATATATATATAAAGTCTCAAAATCATGGTTTCCATATGGCTGAAATTCTGTTTTCCCATATTTTTTGAAGTCGACTTTAACCAGTGAAAGGAGTGTTTCCATGTTTTTCAATTGCATTTTTGCATTAACAGTGAAGAAATTCCACGAACTTGACACATTAGACGCTAGTAAAACTATACATCACGACACAGGGCATTGATCACGTGCTTTCTTTGCCTTATTTGGAAGTTTTCCTTTGAAAAGGTTAAGACAATTGCTGGTTTAGCATGGTTGGTTTATCACAATTTAGCACAATTTGCACAAGTGAAGTCCAATAAAGGGCTCAGCAAATGATTACTTGAATGAATAACCCAAATTTGTGATCGACTTAACTGTTAGGGATCCCCAGAGCTATAGTAAACCTTAAATTGCCAGGGAAGTTCGTAAACTGTGGAAAAGTCATAGTTAGGGAAATTTGAAAATATTAATTGCATTTGAATTCACATATAGTCGGTTAATTCTGTCTAAAAGTCTGTTCTAAGAAATAGAGAATTCCCCTTACAAAATTATGTTTTACACAAATAAAAATTTACATGATTTTAGATGTAGTTTGTGACCCCAAGATGAGGTGGTCATTTGCTGAACATTGTCTATTATGCTCTACAATAAAATGTTTTGGCATATTGTCAAGTTTTTGAATTTCAGTTATGTCTGGGAAAATTGTCTTGAAAGATGGAAAAGTAAGGAAAGTTTCATTTCTGATGGAACCCTGATGTTGTCTTTTGTATATTAATTAATGAACACTCTGAAGAATGAATTGTTGAAAGTAACAAATGTAATTTCAGGGGTGATAAAATCACCAGGTTTGATGTTACCTCATTCTGGAGCATTTGGGTGGAGGTGGGGGGTGGGTTGGCTACAACATTGCCTCAATATTTCAATCCTATAATTTGGCATAATTTTTGGAGCGACATATATCGCCCATAAGGCGATTTAGGGGACGAAGTGAGAGAGGGGGTTTGGGGGAGCCACTTATTGTTCCAGTCAGTTTACGTCAAAAACCCCAAAATCAAATTACGGCTTTCTATAGAAATCTGCTGTGCATAATTGATAATTTCGTCTAATTTCGCTTCACTTTTGCCTTAAACTATACAATTTGGCGCTGATGCACGTACGGCCATATATACGTGACATGATTTCCGCGTATAAGGGGGCATAAGGGTCGACAAAATGCGCCGAATTTTAAACACAATTTCCTATTGATTTTTACCCAAAAAGTCGTGATTTACTGTCAGTTATGCTAATCGCCATGCACCGACTTAATATCCGTACAGTGTGAATAATCATTTTTCGCGATTTCCAACATGGCGGCCTAGCTTTTTTTTTTTACATTCTTCTTGTTTTTGTTGGCAGCCCATTGTCAAGCATGACCCGATAAGCTACAGACTGATTGATTACTCGAGGGGGCGCTTAGGGGCTCCCACATACGTCATTGGTCCTTTTTGGCACAAACACATACACAGTATCAGTAACGTGATAGGATCTGCAAAGGGGGACCATTGAAAGTCATCCACTCTGACTCCCCCCCCCCCATCCCATTTGGTCAGCCTTTGTGACTAAAATTCCATGAAAAAGCAAAAATGGAGGGTCCTGCAGACCCAAAACGAGATAATAGGTAACGGTAAAGACGGTGGCTTGAGTGGCACGCTTTGAAAACATTCTGGGGGAAAATGGCGGCCACCAGGACCCTTATTTGTTGGGCTGAAAGTTTCATGTAAGGATGGATTATGGTCGTGTGTTTGTAGTCAAGGTTGTGTGTTGGTAGAGGGGGGAATGGGGAGATCCCCTTTATGGCTATGCTGACCAATGGTCATTCGTCCGTGTCACTTTCTCCATTCTTTTATTCTGAGAAATCCAGGTGAGACCAAAAAGCAATTCTGGAATACTGACGTCTAAAGACTTTGTGATGGATTGCCCTACGGGGTGGTGATTGCTTTTCTGAACTCTTTGGTGGAAGTAAAAAGTACATGTAACCAAAGAGATTTCTGAGATTTGCTTTCAATATACACTTTGGAATTACAATAGTATTATTGTGAAATCATAGCTGTATCAAACCATTGTTTGATATGAGCCCTATACCATCTTTGAGCCGAATTAACTGTAAACGTCAGAGAAATGAAGTTTGATACATTTTTTGAGTTGTAACATTGTATATTTTTGAATTTTTATTTTGGAATTTGGTGTTTTCAAGAATATTAATTATAGAATTTGCAGTTTTTGAAAATCCAACATTTCAAACAACACATTCCTAAACATTAAGAATCTGAACTTCAAAATCCTGTAGTAATTACATACTGTATACTGTTCATTTACCTTTTACACTCTACAAGTAAAACTGATATTTCAAGTTAAAAATCTCAAAAGATTCCCAAGACATTCTCTCTCTGAAAACTAAAACTTAAGTGACAGTACATGTACACACAATGCTGCAATTCAACAAATTCATCCATTTACTTGGAATATACATGTACATGTATGCATTTGGCAACCCCATATCAGATGAAATGCAATGCATCTTCAGACTTGAAAATTGATTTATCTTGATTTAGAAAATTGGCGAGTAAATGTGAATTATGGAAGTAGCTGTCAATTTCTTAGAAGGCAATGCTAAAAAAGTAGATGTATGGCATCGAATCAGGAAAATCTTGATGGATATTGCACATTTAAGAGGTTAAATCGACTAGTGGGATTCCGGGGTAAAGGGGTTAAACGGTCAGACCAATTTGCGCACATTTTATTGATTTCGATCTATCATTTAGTAGAAAGATGGGGGCTGGAAAGCTGGTCGGTGTAAAGAGGTTTTCCTGGAAATATTTTACGAATATTTGGTATTTCAAGACAGTAACCAACATGTAAAACTTGCAGAAGATTTTATAGGATACATGAATGTGTAAAGCTTGCAATGTTCAAATATATACTCTTCTGATTGTTTTTTTTACCATTGAATGATATGGCAACGTGCTGAACACTCCATGGGGCAACCAGATTACAAGCGTTATTAATTAATTTGCCAACGACTTTTTTACTTTTTTTTTGTCCTAACGTACGCATTTGCCCTTCTTGGCAATGTTCTTTGTTAGATTCTATATATCCTACGCCCTCCGTGTGCTTCCTTCCTTCCTGTTTCCCCATAGTCAGTCGGCCATCTTTGTCCTCCCAAATCCATCATTGAACAGCAGCCACTAGTGAGTCATACATGGAACTGGGTCCTAATCCACGACTTTAGCACACAAAGCCGCACGTCAATTGCATCCGAATTTCCTCTTTGCTCCATTATTTCCCCTCAAAATTACCAAAAATGAGTTTGTTGTTAAGAGCTGATAATATTGGACGCTTTGTCCTGGCCTGATGCCTTATTATTCCGCGTTTCTGGGTCTGGCACTGATGACGATTAATACGAAAATTCGGCAAAAAGCTGTTTTTTTTTCTTTTCAATTTGTCCCTCTCGTACTCTCCCCCCACGGATTTTCAATGTTCTCCCCCCCCCCAATCTCGCATATTCGTTATCCCTCTCGCCATCTTATTTGGGCATTTTGGGGTGCTTAATAAACCGTTGACCGGTCATCATTAGCACGCATGCTTTTTTTTTTGCAGGACACATGATTTATAATTGGAAAATGAGCCCTTGCTTCCAGAATTTCCATATAAACCCAGGTGCTAGCACCCTGTATTTAATTGAATTGCTTGAATTTTCTAAAATCTAGCGAACTTTTATGTATTTAATTGTTGCAGACGAAAGGCACTTTTTAGATCCTTATACATGTACATGTATGTCCGCTTGTCTATTTCAGACAATTTAACAATTTTTGTATACAAATTCGAGTAGTCCTGGTCACGATTCTTGATTTAGACAAAATAAAAATCAGTGCTTCTGACGGGTGATGTTATTTCAGCGGATTTAATAGCTATATCCTCAAGAATTTGGCTGTGTTTTGCCATGGCTACAATTTAAAAGCTTGAATGCCACATTTTCATATCGCTACGGCGCTTCATTTTGCATCACGTGTTCAGTGGTCATATGGTAACGGCGCTTCATAACGGCGGGTTGCATAGGATACATTTCCATCACTTTAGCCTATATCTTGTTGGCGGAACTATTTTTTATCCTCGTTAAATTTGGCTATGTCACAGATTTTATCCACATGTAGGGCATGATATATCTTACCGGGAATATGTACCATTTTATAGCTAACAGCAGATTGATTTCGTAACCAGGGCTAATGCAAAAAAGGAATTATCGACCATAAGGATGCATGCCCCCAAATGTATGGTCACCTTACCCTATATATAGATTCCACTACTTTTTTTCATTGAAATTTCATACTATCCCCGATGACTTTGGTAGGCTTTTTTAAGACCTCAATATACAAGGTTGAGTATTTAGACCAAAACTTTCTGCAAGACTGCATGCATTTTTTTTTCAATGGCCCCTAGCCGTTTCTTAAATTTACTGTTGTGTTTTTTTTAGTACATGGCCCAGTGGGTAAACCAAGCAACCCAGCGGGTCACCATGTTGGGTATTTTGAAAGACGCCTATCTCGCTGCTTCTTCTGAGATTTCTCCCCCATTTTCAGTCGATTACAACGTATTTTTCCCCTACGGTTCACTCGTTTACATCGCATTTTGCACCAGTACTCTAAATTCACGGAGATTTGTCGTCCAGACTGCAGACCCTGCAGTTTTACATTTTGGAGCTACGCGGACATGAAAGAAAATTAACTCTGCTATTCATCATACGTAACGGGTTGCACGAAACGCCGATTAAGGTCTTAAGATAATTTGCCAAGAAAATAAGTGCAGGCTTTAAACGTATACAATGTACTAGCAGTTACACACTTATTTTACTGGGAATGAAGAGTAATTCGTTATGCTTACAGCTGTTGTTTGAAAAAAAAAATTGCTTAGTTTAAAATGACGTTTTGAGTTATTCCCATATTTTTTTTTATTTTTTTTTTTTTTTTAAATGGGGTGAAATATTTTTGTTGCACAACAGTTTGAGAGGAACGAATTAATCTAACTTACTTTGGGAAAGTTTTTACATGTACATGTATGTATTAAAATAGGAGTTATTAGGCGTGGTCAAGTCGTGGATTAAATTAAAGACTAAGCTTCAGGCCAGACTAGGCTGTTAACGCGCGTTTGGCTAGCCTCAAACAGGGCATCGAGGTATTTCAATTCTAGAAATATAAAATTTGCACATTAATATCTCGTGCAATTTTTTTTTTTTATAAATAAAAGCCTTGTTTGAGGCTACCGCTAGTAAAACGCCCGCTAACAGCCTAGTCTGGCCTGGGGCCAAATCTTAAATCGCCATCGGATATACATTATGACGAGTTACATTATGACGTAAGGAACATTGAGAAGGGGTTTATTATTTTTATTCTCTCAAAGTTTGTTTCAGTAAATTAAAAATGACGAAAGCTTAGCAAAAACAAGCAGTTACGGTACCGGTACACCAAAACCTGTAAATAGCGAACCTCTATATAGCAATGGCCTTGGAAGTAGCGATAACTCGCAGTCTGCACGATGTTACGTATGCATGGTCATCAATTTCACTGAACCTGCAAATAGCACAGCTTTTGGTTTGGCCCCAATGGTTTGTGCTATTCACAGGTTTTGGTTTATTTTATTTGCCTAATGCATTATTATTTTAATGCGCTGCGCGAAGCTATCTGAAAATTTGAAGCGGGAGCACGCCTCCCTTAATACCCCGTCAACTGATTTACCTTAATGAGAACGCATTGGAAAAACATACAGTGCTGTCAATATGGTTAGCATTAAGGGAGGCGTGCTCAATCCCTCTATTGTCTAGGTGTAACCACGTTAATAAGAATCTGAAAGAAAATGTTCTCTTTAATTTTAAAACATTTGGTTTTTATCCATCTGTTAATTTCAATTTGAATTCTAGGAAAACATGATTTTCAGGATACCTGCTTTAATCGTCGATTAAGCTAATCTGAGGTTGATACAACTCGATTAAATGCAGGAAAGATTTTTGTAATTGCAATTAAAGTACAGCGACCACCTGTATGTATAATGGTGTACGCAAAACCAGATCTCAGTGGGGTCACTTTCACTTTTTCACGTTAATTGAGATGTTAATGAAGGTCTCGTTGACCAAAAGCCTGTTTTATTTCGTATCGTTTTGTTGTTACGTGTGCATTATTTACGGGGCATTGTTATGCTTATCGCGTCTGCGTGTTCCCTTCTTGTACTGGATTAATATTTAGGTCTGACCATTTTATGGCTTTTTAGGCACATTTTACGAGGGCACAACTCGTATTCGTGTAACAGTTCAATATAGAAAACGTGACCAATATTTTTTCGTATCCGGACTAGTTATGAATCAACGTGTGATTGACCGGAAAATGGTAATTTTGAGATTTCAAAAAGGCTATATATGCTAATTATTGTTTTTTTTAATTATCATTGACGACTTTTTGGAATTGTACAAAAAAAAATGCACTGAACGCTCTTTAAAAATTGCAAATTTGTTCAAAGTTTTACATATCTTAATGTTTTAAACGTAATAAAATTTAGACAAATTTACGAAAGCTCGGCGCGTCACATCAGAAGCGTTTCTGTTGTGTTGGGTGCGTGACCACGCCTTCTTGACCGAGCTGGGCCAATTATAAAGCAGCATTCAGAGTGAAATCCTTCGGATAACTCGTATGCACATTTGTGTCGTGTTTGCCAAGCAAGAAACTGTCTGCTCTGCGTTTCCGTAATTAAGAATTTGTCCGAATTTATAATATCGTGAACTTATGTATGCTTGTATTTAAAGCCATTCATTTGTGTAAAAACATGCTGAAGCATGGATAATATCATGGATAAGAGGATGGAGAATAACATGGAAACATACCTGTGATTACTCTATACACCCGCACTGTTATGTGCCATCCCGGGCCACGGGAATTTCCCCCCACCCCAGCCCCTTCTTGTCAGACCATGCCTAAGCTCATGCTATGCCATGCTCCACGCTGTTTTTAACCGTATTGAGAATGCATGTTTGCATACTTTTGATCAAAGCATCACATAATGTTTGATGTTCTAAATTCATGAATGCTCTCTTTTAAAAGATAAACATTTGTATAAAATTACAACATTTTACAAGTGCCACAGTTTCAGATTACAATTTTTCCGCATTCTGACCACTTTGCTATCATGCTGTTTTTTTCGCCAAGATGGCCGACAACGCGCACTCCCCCTAGCGGCGTATGACGTCACTCGCATATTGTCATTAGCATTACAAGTATCATTCTCTACTGGTTGGAATTAATTCAGTACAAATGTTTTGTAGCTCGAACCCCACTGAGGTATCTTCCTCTACCATTGTTTGTTACCTCGATGGCCTCAAACTTTTTTTTTTTTAGCAACACCTCGTCTTTTCCAACCTTCTTTCAAATTGATTCAAAGTTACGAAGGCATTGTCGCTTTCTGGCCATTTGCAACCATAAATTATGAACTCTGACCACGGTGGCACGGTGGTCGTCTGCCAGATGGCATGCTCTGTCTGACCGGCTTCACATTTCTTTCGGTTTTTTCCATGGGACATGTCTGCGGGTGCGGGGGGGGGATTGTTTATGGGGTACGCAGCTGTCCCCTGTCGCCCACTGTCCTCGTAAATATCCCGGACACTTTCTAAACTGTCTATACAAATATGGTCGCCAACTTCCTTCCGTTTGGACCCATCCGACAGGTGGTCACTTGAAGCCACTTCATTAGAAGCTTGTTTGCGACCATTTTGAGCCTCATTAGGACGGATTGGACCAACCGTGATTTGTCTGCTTTCTAATTTAACGAGCGGCTTATTAATGATGTCGCCATCTTGCTTCTGTGATTGGGGCTTTGGACACTCACTTCTCTTAAGTGCATTCCTGAATGGCAAAATGTTGAAGCGTTTGGACATCAGTTGGTAGATTTTCTGTTTGGACGTTTGAACTTAAAACACTGGGTGTTTATATGGATTTAGAAATAATGACATGAATGTGCTTGAAAAAGCAAAATGTAAAAAGCATGTTTCTTAAATTGATGTTGTAATGATGTCAACACTGACATATAATGACTTTGTGGGAGTATCAGGCCATGGTCTTTGCATGCAAGTTGACATTCATTAGTGAATTAAAGCTACAATGTACCTTTCAGAGGGGTATTCTGTCCTTGTCTGGGGCTTTTCATCTAGCCTTTTGAAGGTTAAAGGTTACTAATGTTAATTATAACTAAGATTTGATCAGAGAACATGGTAAAGGATTAGTCATTGATGGTACTGGTACTTATTTGCTGCATGTGTTGAAGATGTGCAATTTACCATTGTCTAGGGTTCCTCCAGACCTGGAATTGTCAGGAAATTTCGATAGACCTGAACTAGTCAGGGTAAAGCGATTCAATCTAAAAAAGTCAGGGAAATTAAACGAAATTTTACATTTGCTGTCCAATAGCCATACAGTGTATCATGCAAATCAATGCATACTCGGCCAGCCATGTATCCTATAGTGGGAAATTCCCCTTTTAACTCATTTTGATATACATTTATTTTTTAAAAAAATACAAAAATTGATGTTTTGTTACCAAAACTGTGTCACACAACTCTAATAAAAACTTATTTTTGAGTTTTAATTCAGATATGACATGAAAAAAAGCTTAGTTTGTGTGATACCAAGTTGAACTACATAAATTTGTTGAACTGATTGTAAATTGTGTTCTACAACAATTGCTTTGAGCAATAGGACAAAAAGTTGTAATTTAGAATTTTTCAACAGTCGTGATATGGAAAATTGTTTTTAAAAAAAACTGTAAAAGTCAAGAAAAGTTTAAAATTTCATATGCTCAATTGCATCCTATAGGTGGCACGAGACATAATGTGAACCACTGCAAGATTTTCAAAGTTGCAAGTCAGCTCGGCTTCTAAATACGGTGAAGAATGTCGTGAATGGATTATCCAATATGTGACTAATGACTGCAATTGACCTTTGACCTCTCCCGTGCATTATTCCCGAGAGGAATTTAATCAAGCAACATGCACCCACTCGTGGGGAAAATGTTTGATCAGCGCTGGTGCTGGTTTCTTCTCAACACTCCGTGCATTATCCCTCACGAACTCTTGGCTTTACCTAAGAAACGCTAAAACAAACACGAACAAGAACCTGATCCCAGGAATGTCGAGGCATGCTTTTTATTTTTTTTTTTTTTTTTTTTTTTTGTGCAAAATGCAGGCTTTTATCCGACAATTTTTCGTGTCGTCTAAGCTTTTGGAGACCCGTGTATAAAGGGAGCTCATTTTCCCACTGTTTTTCCTAGTCACATACCAGCAGCCACTTTAAAAGTTGTTTGCCAACTGAAAAATTTGTTTTCTCTGGAGTCGCATACAATCATCAGTCAGTGTCTTAGCACCTGCAGGTCGCATTACCAAAGACCTCTGGAAAAAAAAATGGGCTTTTTGGAGGGGTTGTGCTGTACATGCTCCTTCATTCGCCATGCATATGCATCATGGTTTCACCACCAACAATATGGCCTATGAATAAAAAATCAACTTTAAAAAATAAAAAAAAATTGTTAAACTTCTCTGAAATTATCGAGATCATTAATCAGTTGAAACAATTTGTCATTAGCGCCATATACCATCGCTTTTCGAATGGCAGGCAATATGTCCAACAGCTCCAAATATGGATGGACTGAATGCATCTACATGAGGCCCTCTACTATCCCCATAGAACCAGCTATATATAAAGAATACTCTCCACCCCCTCAACATCTGAGATTTTTTACATCTAGTGCTCGAAAGTTTTGGAAATCATTTTGTCTGTAACACTATGCCTAGCTGTTGACTTTTTATGGAGGATGTGCAACATATTCGACGAAAAGCAGTAGCTGCTGTCACGAATTCTATCTTTCCTTAGGCGAATTATTTACAACTCTGACGAATTCTTGCACATGCAAAACAAAATATTTGTCCGATTTTTATTTCGTCTAAGACAAGATAGATTTCGTGACCTGGTGTAGTTCAGCCTATTATGTATGCAGTAAAATCTACATGTCTAAAATAATACTCTTGGGACCAAGGAAAATATTAGTTTAGAAGGTTATTATTTCAAACAGGTTCATCTGGAAGCATGCCACTGTGTATATACAGCTGCAAATTAGGGAATTTCCCATTTTCGAATTTTTCATGAGTAACTAGCTAATGGTCGACGCATTGTTGTACATGTATTGATATAATTATTGTTTATCACAAGCAAAGTTTAATTGCCCTGCATCTTCCTGCCATTTTTATATCAATGTTTGACATTTTTGATTCCATGCTTGATATTTTTTGCAGTTCCATTGTTGATATTCCCTTTAATATCATTGGGACCAATACAAATTATTAAATATCACTTTATGGAGGTTTATTATTTTATTCTAGGTTCTACTGTAGCTAGTGAGCATGAGGGCTTTTGCAGCTCAACGAGGCTTCAAGTTTTCTGCATGGATGTCAATGCAACTTGAGTGCAGATTTTAGGCGAATAATGAAGCTAGTTTCTTATCCTTATAGAAGAGTGCAATTTTT
This sequence comes from Xestoiulus laeticollis, assembly GCA_034698905.1. Lineage (NCBI taxonomy): Eukaryota > Metazoa > Arthropoda > Diplopoda > Julida > Julidae > Xestoiulus > Xestoiulus laeticollis. The sequence continues at coordinate 60,978 of JAQGCC010000024.1, read as the reverse complement.
GAATGTTTTTCAAAACAAATGTGATATCAAATCAGTTCTGCTGAAGTTGACAGGACAGTTTTTTTTTATATTGACACTACTTTATTAGTACCTTGGTCGAAATTGTAGCAAATATGCCATGGCTCATGTTCTGTGCGGTGAGTGAACTACAAAAATCATATCCACGTGGGCCATTACATTTACCACCTATGGTTTCTAGTTAACAACAACAAATAGACGCTTCTAATCACAATGTCGTAAAGTACAACAACGTTGCATTAGCATACGTTTAAGGGGGAAGGGGGTTTGGCACACCTCTGATGAGATAGGCTGACGTCATTCGTAAATCATAATTCCCAGCGTGTTTCCATCAAGTTCATAAACATTTTACATGCTATGGAGCTCTGCTAAATCATTAGGCACGCCTTAGATTACGATTCTGGACAAAATTAAAGAAAGAATATATGCAAGCAGGTTGTGAAATTAATACTCAAAAGTTAGCTCATCCGACATGGAATCTTGACTATGTTCGTGTGTGGTCGATTTCTGTTCAATCTTTACTATTTCTTTACACGCTTGTAATGCTAGTGGTCATGGGGGGTCGCCTGTTGCCTAAACCTAAATGTCCGAATCTATGTCACATTTATAAATCGTTTGGAGGGTGAAGAATTGAAAGATTAATTTGCACGGGTGTCCACTAGCTCCACCTCAAATGTCCCTTGCATGCGCTGCATTTGTTTATTTTTTTCCCCCCATCACTCTTGTCTTGTTGGTCATCTTGGACATGGGTTGGGGTAAACTTGTCCAAACATTAGAGATCATGCAATGAATCGATGCCCTTCCTGAGTGTAACTCATGACATTGGCTCATCATATGACAACATACATCAGCTTTGGAAAAGTGTGACTTTTTCAAGAGCTTATGTCACAAACTCTATCTTGTCTCAGGTGAAATGAAAATCTAGTAAATTGTTGAAGTTGTTTTTCATATGCATATGCACGAGGGAAGATTTTTATTTAGTCTAAGACAAGATAGATTTTGTGACCTGGTCTGACAAGAATGCATGTAATTTGAATTGAAACATTTCACTAAAGTCTGGTCTACACGTAACGTTTTGTCGTCAGTCTTGCATGAGCATGGCGACAAAATCACTGACTTTAGAGATCGTTTTGTCGTTATGATGATGGAAGACTGACGACAAAACTTTACATGTAGACCAGGCTTTAGCTTTAGTCTTTGTAAAAAAAACCTGTATAGTTGACTTATTGCACGTGATGAAAACGATAGTCGACGTCCTTTTTTGAAACGGAATCGTAATGTGACTTACCTTAGCGAGAACGATAAACACTATTATGCATGCGCATCAATAACGTAAAGTGTGTTTGACATAAGGCAAGTAGTACATTTAGCACACCTGTTCAATATTTCTCTATTATACAATGTATAGAAACGCATTTGTGAGAAGCGCCGTAAAAGTCATGCCCCTCAAAGACGTTGAAGTATCACGTTAAACTAATAAAGTTATTAGTGAGTTAATAGTGTTAAACTAATAAAGTTATTAGTGAGTTTGAAATGGTTCCCTTTTATCTTAACGAGAACGATTAACACACTATTACGCATGCGCATCTATAATTTATGCGCCGTAATAGTAGTTGTGGTAGCACGTTTAACTAATATGAAATTGTCGTCTCCCCTCAACCACAAACCTATTAACGTCGTCCCCACGCATGCGCATTGGCAAAAACAAGCAGTGCTGCCAATGTCGTCAAGATTAAAGGAAACCTGCGCAATCCCTCTAATGTCTCCCCTTAACCACAAACCCATTAGCGTGGTTCCCACGCATGCGCTTTGGTAAAACAGACAGTGCTGCAAATGGGGTTAAAGTGAATGGAGACCCATTCAAACTCGCTATTATGCCTATCTATTAGTGCAATGGTCACGTCTTTTTTCTCCTTTTTTTTTTGAGTGTGTTTGCCTTTTACCATAAAGCCAAAAGTCGCACCGAGGTCAATTTTTGTTATTTAGCGACAAGTTCGTTGACATTTTGGTTGGTGCACGATGACATTTTAAATATTGGCGACCACCCAGTCCACCATTCTTCTTCAATCCACTCTGCCATCGATAATATTTTGACATTTGTCCATTTCTCTAAGCTTATTTCTCTTATTTTTTTGGTTCACCTATTTTCTTTTTTTTTTGTATTGTAAAAAAGTTGGTGCAGCCCAAAGCGTGTTTGTCACATTATACTATCTCGGATTAAGTATCCTCCCAATTCTGTCAAACGCATACGATTGATCTTCTCTGGTGATAAGATTATCACTATTTTCTCTCTCACTCCTATAGTGTTGATTCTCTTCAACTTTTCTTCCAATGCCCGTTTTTGTTTGGTGCAAATCATTAAAGATCAAGTTGGACTTGTAATCTGTCCGACTTTATCACACTCACCATTTGAAACCTCCGGCCTGTTTTCTAGCAGGTTTTTTCGAGGATTCGTCTCTGTCAAAAACGTTTAATGAAAATGTGTTTCAAAGTAGTTGATGGGAAAAGGAGCTTGTTTTCGTGGCCTGACGAACGATTTATTTAACGCGATCATGGTTGCTGATTAGTTTTCGATCATTTTCGTTCATGTTTGATTTTTGGTAGGTAGAAACGAATACGGTTCTGTGAAAGCAAAGGGTTTTGCTAGAATTTAATGATGCTAAATGTTGTACAAATACATTTATAATGTAAGAGGTTTTGCAAATACTAGTCACCTTGACTTTTCATCTTATCACACAATATTAATTAGTTTTTCCTTGCCACATATCTGCATTAAAATTCACAACTAATTACAATAAAGTTTTTAATTAGGAGAAATTATTATTTATATTAAATGATGTTAATTGGGGATTTTCCATTTCTAGAGATGCAGGGCTGGCTTGACTTTTGGTTTAACTTGTAACTGAATTTGATATTTGTGTTGAATTCCCTGACTTTTAAATATCGTTCCTCTTTCAATTCCAGGCTTTACAGGTATCTTTGAAACCTGGTATCTTACAATAAATTACATCAAGATAAAATTCGTTGAATGATTAATTGCACCGAATTGCGGTACAACATGTAAAATTTATACAGGGTGATCCAAAAGTCAATAACACCCCATTTTTAAAAAAAAAAATCTTATAATCAATGAAAATTCTGTTAATGCGGTTAAATAGATAGTCACATGTGCTCTATCAACTGATGTTCTTAGATTTTACCGACTACCATTTAGTCACGGATACCCAAATTATAACTTTTTAGCCCGAACGCGCTTAAGACAAAATGTCAAATTTGGAAATGGAAGAGAATACTCAGTTTGTATGAAATCAGCTGTTCTCATCTTAATTGGCAATTATTTAAAGTTGTTACAATGTTTTTTAAGAACTGATGAAATCCAAAAGGTAGCTCCGCTGCAGTACAGTGGTGCACTGCAGTGAAATTTTTGGTTCAATAAGCTTTACATGTAAATTACATGTAAGTTGCTTCACTGTATTACATCACTGTGTTGCAGCGTAGCTACCATTTGTCATTGCCCTCTGTTCTTAAAAAAACATTATAACAACTTTAAATAATTTCTAATTACGATGGGAACAGTTGATTTTTTACAAACAGACCATTCTCTTTCTTTACCTAATTTTATATTTTGTCCTAAATGTAAAGGCTAAAAAGTTATAATTTGGGTTTCTGTGAAAAAATGGTCGTAGGTAAAATCAAATAACTTCGGTGGAAAGAACACACATGTATTTCTATTTAACCGCATTAACAAAAGTGTCATATTTATAAGATTTAAGAAAAAAGTGGGTTGGCACGGACTTTGGGATCACCCTGCACATTGCTGTGTCCCTATTTAGGGTTATACATAGGGTTTAACTGTCCATGATATGGCAAGCAAATATGACGTAGTTTAGGGCCAAATTTCTTAAAATAAGCTCCATAATTTATGGAAGAAATACGCTATTTATATATAATTTCATATATAAAAAATATGTAACTAGGGAGAAAGTTTATACGTTTTGTAAACACCCACGCCCATAAAATACTAAAAAATGACATAGAATGGTTCCTGGACTCTTTTAGACCCGGACATTCCTCCAAAAATGTCTTTTCATTCGTATGATGTTGCAGCACTCGGTCGTTATTTCAATTTTTTTTTTAGAAGACAGAATCTTGAGACAAGTTTCGCCATTTGGTAAACCTCGTCTAAAACGGAACATAAACAGATGAACTTGGAGGATGCTAAAACGTCCAAATATTTTCAAAGGCGTGCAGTGGTAAAGCAGTTCTAGTTAGCATTTTTTGAGCGTCTGTTGACAACGAACGAAACACATCGCTATTAATGAAACCCACCATTTATCATCCGAAATCTAGTTTTCAAATGGGAATAAATAGAAGAAGAGCTAGAAGGAAAGCTGACAAAAAAAGGCATTCCGGAAATATATTAGCACACCTTCTGTGGGTTTCACGTATTAAAAACTCATGTTAATGATGGTGTAAAAGGAAGGGTGGAGACAGATTGGCAGGTGCTGCCGCTGCACTTCCTGCACTCAGCGTGAACCAACGTGACCTTTCACCTGTGCCCCAAGCCCTTCATTCACACCAATGGTGAGACACACCCGCTCAATTAAAGCGGCTCATTAGCAGCCATCCATGCAGCGTTCAAGGCAATCACAACACCAATTGTGAGCATATCTGCACCGCCATGTCCATATTTCAACTCAAGATTAAATCATGGTGGTTTGAGTATGAAAATATACTTCTACAAGTTTACCTATTTACATTTATAAGAAACTAGCCGAAATATCCGGATCGAATTCCAATTGGAATTCTCAGTATAACTGGACTCAGTATAACGAACTAATGTCCCATCCTTTTCGGGGCCGTCCATAAATGACGTTCTATTAGGCAAATTGTTGCATTTTTTAATGTGAGTCTTTAGGATGGTTAGGGGATTTTACTTTTTAAAAACATGAGAAGTCAGGGAAGTTGGGTGAATTCTGCATTATATCTTTTAATCTGCTATTTCTCACCCTATATCCCATACAATATCTTGTAGTGGAAATCGTGACCCTGGGCGGGGGGGTCTCAGTTGATGTCAACAAGGAATTGGATTTTTAGATTTTTACATATGCTCTAACTCGTTCTCTTCAATAGAATAAAAAAAATGTTATTAAAACAAGCTACATGCATATGTTTCAAAAGTTTTTGCGATATGTTTACCCCGGCCGGCCACATACATACGCACATACAAACATGCTTTTCTTCTTTATACATGTATATATATAGATGCAATATGTATAATACATGTATAATGCATCAATATTCTGTATATGGGTCATGGACGTGGGACCGTGCATATTACATTAATATACATGTACATGTGTACTGTATAGGACCATGTCCAAACTTGCTCATATATATACTGTATTTTAAAGATGGACATTTTGCCTATACCCTTCCATGCATACATTATTGGGCATTTTTATGACTGTATATAGGGTAATAAATCGATGTGAAATATACATGTATCAACTAGCAAAGATGATATTAAACAACACGATGTATCAAACTTGTATGCTCAAGATAGGCGCCCGACATGTATTCCTATACCCTGGTCCTTATAGGCTATTGAGTCGTTTTCAAATAAATATGCAAATTTCTAGTTGTTAAATGCAAAATAGGGGTCGTTCCCACTGGGTGGACTACCGTTGACCCCGAGGTCACCAGGACTCCATTTTTCATTTTCTGTCCGAATTGGCCACCCCCGTGACCGAAGTGTCATCGTCTCAAGTAGCACCCATTTTTGTCTCTTGACCTTTCTATAAGGGTAATTCCCCATTGCAACGTCGAGCTTTCGAGGCGCAATGAATCATTTATATATTCATGTAGGGAATTAAAATAAAACGAAAATAAACGTAGATAAGGTTAGTCAGTTGAGGCTCGATATCATCTGACGGACAAACAGACGACAAAAGGACGGGAAGATGTTTGTGTTTATTTAAAGTATTTTTTGGAGGGAATGAATGGCTTATTTGTGTCGTATAATTCCGCTTTCATAAAAACGTCAAGGAACGTTTTTGGCCTTTTGCCCGTTGGATCTATCAGAATTGCATTAAAAGGGGACAAATGCGGGGATTTATGTTTCCAAAGTTGACATTTTTGCTTGTCCACAACCAAAGACGCTGCTTTTGAAAGGCATATTTGGCGAATTGCTAGTTTATTTCGTGATGGGACTACATTCCTATGTGTGGGATAAACAAGGAAACATGTTTTTGAGTGTAATTTCAGGAAAATAGTACAAATGTTTTTGCTTTGTTTTTAAAAGGTGTCACGTGCTGCACAAATTCTTAGTTATGTAATCGTCGATTAAAATGCTTGACAACATTTTTCACTATAGATATCATCTATAGTTCTGATATACGTGTACCTACAAGAGCATTTTAATTGAAGTATTTAAAAAATTGACCATTATCATATTACCATTTTTCTATAGAAAATACCACTACATGTACATGTATACTGTGTTTACAAAAATTGACGACTGTAAATACATTTCAGGCTAATCTTACAAAACAAAAGATACCTCTCGTGTCACATTGAGTCCCCATCAGACCCTGGAAAACATGGATTTTTTAGGGTCAGGAAAAAGCAATTTACCATGAACTCTGCATCTGCAGATGCAGAGTTAGTGGATGCTATGCGAATGTTAATTTTTATTTCTACATGTAGAAATGGGAATTCCCTTTTGTTAAAAAGGGAACACCTGATTTTTTTCCAAAATTCTTTAACCTCTTAATAAAAAAATTAATTTGAATTATATATAACCTTATGATTTTTTTTCATATTTGACATGGTTTTAAAATCTTTAAATAGGAGCTTATTTGGTTTTGGTCATGTAATTTGAGGTGGTAATTTGCTGAAAATTATAAATCGTGTTCTATTAGGCATATTGTTGCATTTTTTAATGTTGAGTCTTTAGGAAGGTCAGGGGGACTTTACTTTTTAAAAACATGGGTACATTAGTCTGGGAAGTTGGGTGAATCCTGCATTATATCTTTTAATCTGCTGTTTTCTCACCCTGTAGCCCATACAATATCTCGTACTTGCATTTTTAGACTCCCCTCGATCAACTTGTGCGTTTCTTAACTCATTTTAAGTCAGAAAATGTCTTAAATCTTTCGTAAATTTACCCGAGAGCCACCCAGTGAAGAAGCGAGAACGGGGCAAAAACGATTTATATATATATATTTTGGGGGTATTTTAATATATGCCGTCTGGTATCAAAAACAAACTGGTTTTTAGGCCTCCATCTTTTTATGATCTTTCAACAAAGATTTACTATTATGATAAAAATGGCTGCAAATGGATTCCTTTCACAGTGCTGAAAAATATATAAGCTTATGGTAATAAATAATATTTCTTTAGTTATTTAATAACGAGCGGGGGGTTTGCAGGGGTAAGTTGAAAACCCCTGCAGAAATTGATGGCGGCCATTTTAAAAATGGCGCCATATTGGAGCCAATCAATGGAATAAATGAATTTTTTTTTTAAAACGAAAAGATGACACCTTCATTTATCATTCCGTTGCACGAACTTTGGTGGGAATCTCACGTACTGAAAATACATTGACCTTCTTGGATAGGCCTGGACCAGGACTAGGGGTAATGAAATACACACCTTATGAGATGGACCCCTTACTGAATTTTTCAAAATGGTAATGAGATGGTGTGACCCTGAGGAGGTGACGAAGCACTCTTGTCTAGTGTTAACATGGGCTTTTTGTGCTCTACTGCATGTATATAAACATCCAGAAGAATATTTTTGTTTTGAATATTATGCAGTGTGAGTGAAGCTGCGGGAACCAGCTAAAAAAACTCAAATGTTAACCTTAGGGGGTCCCCCGCAAAACCTTGTTTACAATTTTATCTTTTGATCCATAATTGTCATTCATATTTAACACATATTGTATATTTATGCTATGTTTTAATTCATATGGTTTTTTCATAAATCAGCATGCTATAGCTAAGTTTAAAAAAACATTGGAAAACATTATTTTTATCTGAAATCATTATGCGAGGTCATCTGGATGGATCGAGCACCGTTTTTTCACTTCGCTTTTGACAGTTATGTCCACAGATGGCGCAAAATGACTCTGGTTGTTTTTTGCTAATCAAGGTTTCTGAACCCAAACTTGGCAATTTTGTTGTTGATGATGAAAAACTACAAGCAGTTTAGATCGAATCTATAATTGAATCTAAAAATTGTATGTGCAGGTGGCACATGCAATTTACAATAGGGGAGTCAACTATTTTTGACTTTATATAGACTATAGTCAAAATTTGAAGTTTACATGCATGTTTATAAGTACAAGATGTATTTTGTGGTGTTTTTACCAAAAATCATTTGTAAGCACATCATGCATTGCATACCGAATGTTGAATTTTTTAGTTGCCTAGGGATGGAAGACATCAACAACAAATTAATAAAAATGTGCAGTATATTGTTTAATTTCACTTTAGCTAGTTAAAAACTTGACTGAAGTAAAAATTCAGAAAGAGCAGCACTTCAGGTTTATCAACATTGTCCTTCTGAAAGGCTGAAATAACCACCCACTATAGGCGTTGTTTGGAAAAAGTGTAACGCCATGTCGACATTAGAATTACATTAGCATTGAAAATAAAATATTCCAACATTTTCCTGTTTGTCATAGTCATGTTCAAAGTTTTGGTATACATATTTCAAAATGAGGTGCAAGAGGTTTTGCATGCATGCGTCTCGTTCATTGTTAAAACCAGGAATGTCTTGGAGATGGTCGTTGTTACTTGCACCAAGAGTTTCGAGGACTCCTGTTTTTTCCTTATATTATTTTGTCTAAACGTCCTTGTTTGTTGTTCGGTGTTTGGCATTCTTTAGTGCAAAGTGCTGTTGCCTATGCAAACGATAGGGATTTTGGCAAAAGGAGCGGGCATCTTTCATCAGCCTCTCCTCATTAATCTATTGTCAGATGCCAGTTTTGCGTGTCCATCAACCTTTTAGGCGAACAGATGCTTCCGTCTTATGTGTATGGATGCATGCGGAGAGATTTCAGCAGTTTGACGTTTTTTAGCTACTGCCATACAAGTACCCATATGATGAAAGGCCCCTGATCCAAACTCGCTAATGTCTAATGCTCGTTAAAAATGGCATCGACGTTCATTAAGCGCTATTTGCGACTCGAAGACTTTATGGTTTTGTTTACAGTGCTGATGACTTGTATGTTGAGATGTGGTGAATTTGACTTTGTCCACCATGGTGGAGACATGGGGGAAAAAACGAGACAAAAAAATCAAAACATGAAAATGTTGGTACTTGTAAATCTTTTCTATGGAGATGACAGTGTTACCAGTTAAAGAGGACAGTGAAAACTATACTGTAGTCATACTTCCATATCAAACTCTATAGAGTACATCAATGATGCAGATCATTTTTTATTCCTTGGGCATGATGTTTGTGAAAACATCTTTATTACACGCTTAAAAGACAGGTTTTTGTCCCATAGTTGCTGGGATATGGTAATTTATAATGATGTTTCAATAAAAAAACATTGCTCTTTTGTAGTGGTCTTCAGGCATGATGACCGAACAGAAGTCGTGCAAAAATGATCAAATATCGTACAGCAAAATTTCAATAATGTGGGGATGGGGGGTGGGGTTGGGTTGAAGATGATGGTGCATATTTTGGCAAGGTACTTGAAAAGAGACAGTCGTATATATAGTTGTAAAATATGTTTGCCATAAGGATATGCAAAAAATAAGGCGTTGCCTACAAATCTTGACAATGTATATATTTGTCCCTATATAAGTCATTTACAGTCATTAGCCTGAAAGTCTAGTCTGCAGGGGTGTTAGCAACTTTGCATGACTATGAAATCAAAATTATGCGCGCTATATATTCCATATAATAATCGTATAATTATTTTACCTTATACAAGTGATATGCTAATAAATTGGTCTTGGTTAATTGGTAATCTATTAATATATACCCATGCATAAAACATTTCCATGAAAGTGTTTCATGTGCCGAATTGACAAATAATTACCGATTTGTATGGCTCTTGTATAGATGGGATGCAAGCTACAGATAACTAAATGTCATAAACTACTTGAGACAGAAATATTGAAATTAGAAAGATGAAAAAGTAATGTTTTACAAATATTATTGTTGATGAATCTTAATTTCAAAATAATAATTTCGTCTCATACATTTTCCTGGAATTACAATTTTATTTGTTTAGAAAAATATATTGCTTTATGCAAATTATACTTGTATTCGTAAAAATGTCATAAATGCACATTTTATGATCATTTGATGTTATGTGCCATCTTATAGTTTTTTAAACCTGTAAAAAATACAGTGGTCTTCGTAACAGACTGTACATAAATGTAATAAAGCAATTTAAAAGCACAAAAAAAGCAATATCACAGATTGAGTAAAAAATATTTGCATAATGATATCATTGCTATAGGAAGTAATATTTACGAATTACGTAAATTGTTCAGCTTTGGCCTAAAGTAATGTTTTGTTAACTAAAAGAACACCGAATAGTAAAACAAAACTAAATGTAACTTATACAAACGAGAAATTAATTACATCCTATGAATCCATATAAATGTAAAATTATTAAGGAATCAAGAAATCATTTTTCTGATACTGTTTTGTTATATAAAAATATTGGGTGCATATGGGACTGACTATTGCCTGAACGTATAGGACACGTATAGGGTACATTCACCACTTGCAAGAAACGGCGCTTCAGCCACTGGTGAAGTTGTACCCTTTCAAGATAAGGCTTTTTAAAAGAAATCAATAATGGCGTCTTTTGTCTCAAACTGAGCCCTCCATGCATCTGCACAGCAGTGAAACCTCGGATACAAAACATCTTTGTCAGTGGTCGATGATAGATAAAGGCAGCCCTATTTCGTTTTTCTTCCTTGTCTTCCCGTACTTTATAGATTTTTTTCTCTCCCTTCTTTACCCTGCTTTCCCTTCGGTTAAAATTCGTAATATTTTTCAGGGGGCTTCGGATTTCATTTTTAATGAGAGCTCCTAACGCCACGCGTCTGCCATATTGGATGTCGCGAAAATGCTTTACATATGGCGAGTAATTATTCGGCAAGTGCCGAAAACTATATTCATTAACGCTACGAGCCCTTCATTTTCTACCCAACAATTAGGTCGAAAATACAGAAAAAAAACTATTTTGGTCACATCCGCCTTGTGCTACAAATTGGACCATCAACGATGGGGCATAAGGTTTCAATCTGCAAGGTCCATCCGCATCTTTAACATTTCGAGATATAATTAATGTTTTAACAAAGCTAGGGTTTTGTGAGCCCATATTGAAAGGTTTTGTGAAATGCATCGTGTGAGGGCCTTGAAGAAGTTTTAATCTGTCCCATGTGGTTTAGATTATTGCACAGGACAGCTTAATGGCCTATAGGACCCGAACAAATTACTGGTGTGACCATTGTGGCATTGGCTATAAAGACATTGCCCCCAAGCACATGCAATGGTCACTCCAGTATTTTGTTCGGGACCTATAGGTTACCAAGCATCCCAGTGGTTTCTCAGAACACAACAGATCGCAGTGATCTTTTTCAAAGCAATCGCATGGAATCTGGAGCAGTTGCTCAAAGGACATCTTGACTTAACCTGACCTAACCTGTTAAATATGCAATAATCTAAACCACATGGATAAGTTAAGAGAAATATGCTGGATCATACAAGGAAGTCTATCATCAGAAGTCCCAACGTGTGTTAAGAGCATGCGGTTTACATGATGTCATTTCTATTCATTGGTCATCACCTGGCTGTACTTGCAAATAAGAGATGACCATCTTTCTTAGAAATTAACCTAACTCAAATTGCCCAATGCAATTGGATTAATTTAAGTTAGCAAATGCATGTATTGAAAATGTCCTTTGAACAACTGTCCTAGATCCCAGGATCTGGGATCTAGGACAGTTGTTCAAAGGACATTGTCGGTCTTGTGCAGTTTCTGGTTTCAAATATGGTGTTGTATAAAGTTTGCAAAACACAGCTGTGTATCTAAATTCGTCTGGTTTTCGCTTGAATTTCAACGTTGGAGGCTTACCACCCACCATACCCAGTTATACATGTATAATTGTATATGGCTTGAAGAATGGCACAGGTCGTCCATGAAACCCAACTTCTGCTTCAGAACTTCAGATAGGACAGTTGCATGTCCATTCTTCTTCAATCAAAATGTCATTGTCTATTCACACTATTAGAACTTTTAGTAGTGAACTGTTAGCGGTCAAAAATCTTAGACCGCTTGACCATCTTCCCCACATTTCAACTGTTGTTTTCCTCGGGGCAATGGGTTTTAAATGCCTTTTTCCACGATGGAGTGTTTTGAACTCTTCATTATTTTTACGGTCCCTTGGTGTACGTGTTTTCCTGGGGGGAAGAGGCACTATAATGTAAGAAGAAAACGTTGTTCGGAGGTGTTTCGTTGTCCTTGTTCGCAAGTCGTCCCTCGGCCAAAATTGGCGCCACGTAGATGCACTCCAATGTAGGTTCATTAAGTGCTTCTTGGGCATCGCTTTCTCGTGTCCACTTTTCTCATTTGGAGGGAGGTGAGTGGACCACGCCCGTAATTCGCACTCTTCGAACCCTTAGGCGAAACTCACTTAATCATATATATGAGGCGAGAATTTGAGGGCCGCCACCTACCTGGGCGGACGGTTGGCGGATCGGACCTTCAAAACATTGTTATACAATGTAATAGACGAAAACTGAGGAATGAACCAGAGGCTTAATCGTCGATTAAGCTAACCGGAGTGTGGGGAATCCTTTACTGCTGCGCTCCATAACTGAAAACCATGTAAAACTGCTTAGTTGCGCAAAATGCTTCATAGATGGCGCTGCGACTTAGGGGACATTTTATGGAAAAAATGCAGCAAACATCTTAATGAAGATGGTTTAATGAGTTAAAATTGTTTTTTTTTTATTAAATATTGGAACCTCATTGCTTAATTTTGTTTTTGGAAAATGCATTTGGATGTTTACTTTGCTCTATATACTAAATAAAACATGATCATTTGTTTACTTTATTCAATATTCATGATTTTGCCTCATTATTTGTTTTCTTTAATCCCTGATAAAACGGGTGTTTGTTTATGTTGCGCAGGATATCGAGTCTTAACACAATTTTCCATAATTATTATATGTAGATTTTGATTTACACGTTTGTTTACCAAATAACGATTTTTATTTGCTAAAAATAGTTTTTACTATTTTAAGCTCAATAATCCTAATTAATTCATATGATTTGTTTCTTCTATCCTGAATTATAATTTATTTATGCAATATTTTTACTGCATTTCATATTTCCGCTTCTTTGGAGATTGGTTATCCATTTAAATCTATAACATTTTCATACCTATCATTTCAAAGGTTTAAAGATAATTACTCTTCCATAACTGCTGGGAATATAGACAGAGTATTTGTAGTAATAAACCATAGGTTCAAGTTTCAGAATTTAAAAAAAAAAGTATACTATATTAAGTCAGTTTTAATATATCTAAATCCCACATTTTCAGTTTTCTGGAATTATATGGTCAATAGATTGCGGCCATTTTGTAGGTATACATAATTGTAATTCAACGATATGATTTGACGAAAACGTGACCTATCCTACCATGTATCTGCAGGGTTTGGCTGTATACACTGTATAGAGGTGCCATAAAGGATGTATAGAAAATTAAGGGCGGTGGTAAAAAAAAGTGCCGTTTTATACTGTGACACTTGCTTTTTATTTCTTGATTAAGTACTCGTGGCTATGTAGTCAAGCTACATTAATGAAAGCCGCCAACTTTTTTTTCTCTGCTGTTTATTATAAGGACACATCCAGCGTTTTTATTAACGTCATTTTACCCAGCGAATGACTTTGCCTTTTTTATGATAGGTGAACGTTATTAAGTGAGAATCCAAGGTGAATATTTGCCCTGACGATGCTTAATTATTATTTCTGGGCTGCTCTTGTTTATACTCTTGTAATCATCTCCTCGAAGGGCCCATCATTTTAACGGCATATACGAATATGTGCATAGCGCGTTTAATGTGCTGTTCCTCAAATAATTAATTTTTATATTTTAATTTACTTTTTTTTTTTGCGTTATCAACGTGTGGGCACATTAAACGCATTCACACCGACTGAAATTCAGTCTAATCTTAACTGAAAAAGTTCAAGTAGGAAAAAAAAAGCCATTTATCGGAATTACGATATGCTTGCGCAGTATACCTAAATTGGTGTCATTTCAGTTTTTTTTAGACTTACATGTGTAATTTTATAAGCTACTTCAGCCCCATCTGGCGACCATTTTGAATGATTCATAAAAATGTGATTGCATTTCTGGAACACTGTATAATGCCATTTCGTCGTTATGTTACCCAATGACACGGTCACGAATTCTATTTTGTCTTACAAACGAAATAAAAAATCGGCAAATATAGATGTGCGCGAAATAAATAAGAATTTTGACCTCGTCAAATTAAGAGATAAAAAAGCAGATTCTTGCAAAGCAGAAATGAAAGGCAATGCCACCTGGTGGTATACTGGTAAAAGCATTTAAATGAAGCGCCATTGCGTTATGGCCACTGGACACGTGATGCAAATGGAGCGCTGCTATATAACATTCACGCATGCATGTGCACATACAGAACTAAAGAATTTGTCCGATTTTATTTTTCGTCTAAGGCAAAATACATGTAGAATTCGTAATCTGGATTAATACTATAATACTTTATCTAAATTATAGCTTGTTAATTACTTCATATAAGCGACCATATTTTTCCAGATTCTGCTAGAAGATAACAGTTTCTGATAGTTTGTTTTTATTTTGGGCGAAGGTGGTCATTATCCATGACGAAGCAATTTTTCAAAATACAATGGGTGTATATTAGCAGCCTCTTAATAAGCTTATTGTACTATTTTAACACGGTCTTCCCAGTGTTTAGGCTAAACATGGTTCACGAGTTCTATGCATTTAGGTATATATCTCGCGTTTCTTTGTGCTCGAAGGTAGTGTCCCCTATGGCCTCCTAGGTATACCTGAGCTCGTTTATTTTCTTGTTTTCTGCACCGTTGTCAAGGTGTGGTCGACCGAAGATTTATCTTTTTAAGACCACCTTAGCGTCATTAAAAGGCGACTCCTACGCTGCCTCCATTTGCATGGATGTCTCGCGGGGCGAGCTTCAATGGCTCATTTTCGACTCATTTATTTTTTATCATCTGATAAATAGGATATATGACCCTCGTAAAATGGCTGTGCATGCGGGAAAGAGCGCCGTAGGAGAAATGGGGCTATTTATGATCAGTCAGCAGGTAGAACCCTATGCACCGAATAGCGACAAATTGCATTGAAAACAGATAAGGAAATTGGACCGGACCACATCGCTTTTTTTTTTGTCCCACCCTGTACCGGATGAACCGTAACCACCCCCACCATTGGGTGGATCACACCGTGCAAAAAATGACCTGAACTTTAAAACACGTTTTAGAGATGGACTCTTTCTTGCTTTTCCAGTTGTTTCCTGTTTCTCATTTCTATTCATTCCAGTATGTAACACTAGCCCTGGTCACGAGTTCTAGCTTGACGGAATAAAAAGCGGACAAATTGTTTAAATTCCTTTGCATGTGCGTATGCGCGTTTGACGTCATTTCAGCAGATTAATATTTCACTTCCAGCATGTAGCTATAATGAATTGTTGACTTGGCTGATAATAGAAGCTGAATGCGCCCATGCATTTATCAACGGCGCTTCATTTGCTCTACATCACGTGTTCAGTGGTCTTGTCCTAATGGCGCTTCATTGAAATACCGCCAGAAGAGGGCATTCGGCAGGTATTGCCACCATTTTATTGCTGCTATGCAAAAATGTGCTGTTTATCCTCTATTTGGCGTGGTCACGCACATTGTACACTTGGCGCTCATCTATCTTGCCTGGAATTTGTCCGATTTTTTATCATGGAATTCGTGACTTGGGATATTGCCTTATATCAAGAAAAATAACAAGCAGCTCGAAAAAAGTTTATGGTTTGTAACTTCAATTATTTGCTCTAAACTTAAGATTATACAATGCTTGAAACTATATTTATATCTAGGAAAGAATTTATTTAGAACTTAGCAATATTTTCAATTAGGGCATAGGGTGAACGGATATTTCCGCACAGGTAAAACTCCGCATATATGGTCAACTTTGGTTATAGGTTAGATATAGGACGTATACATTATTTCATTTTAGATT
Source organism: Xestoiulus laeticollis (assembly GCA_034698905.1). Lineage (NCBI taxonomy): Eukaryota > Metazoa > Arthropoda > Diplopoda > Julida > Julidae > Xestoiulus > Xestoiulus laeticollis. Next base: position 44,671 of record JAQGCC010000024.1, on the reverse strand, counting down.
TGATTATGTGTGCGAAGTTCTCCTTGTGCGGAAATACCCTATATCCTTAAAAAATCACTCTTGCAGGCCATAATATTCAAGGAAACGCCCATCTTCATTGCCTTTCTGTTCATCCGTAAACATCTCCATTTCGAGACACGTATTTAAAGAAAAATCTCCCTCGCAGCATCATGTCAGATTTCCTCTTCATTTGATAAACTCTATAGGAAATTAACGAAGCCGAAAAATTGAGCCGATCAAACGTGGCATGCATTGGGCAGCATTTTTTATTTATTTACAGAAATCAGCCTCCAAACAATGTCCATTGACTGTGAGATTTTGGCCCTCTCGTTTCACTGCCCCCCGTGTATTGATTTCTTTTTCCTCGTATATATATATAAACAGCATTGTATACTGTACGTTTTTTTTATCATTTATTGATTAAGTATAAGGTCGTTTGACTGCATGCAGCTCCCGTCATGATGTTGCCTCCTATTAACCACACTCCCATGCATCACTTTTATTGCGCTACTTTGTTTTAATTTTAAAAGAGCCAACAGGAGGAGCACTTGTTCCCTCGACGACAAATATATTTCATCCCTCCCTGTAAATATATATACTCCCATGCTTTTTTTTTCATTTTGATACGAGGAGGGTAATTACATTTCCATAATGCATTAGTCTCTGTTGATCTGCATGCTGAGGTTCTGGGAAAAATGCCAGTTTAAAAAAGCAAAATTTTAATTGTTTTGCTAAGAGTCAATCGATATACGAGCACCTTTTGTATCCGTCAGTTTATCGATAATTTGTCACGATTTTTCTTTGTTTTCTCGCGTCGTTTCAAATTGACTTCCCTCCCTTGATGCCTGATCGTAATATATCGGTTTTGGGATTGTTGGTGGACCAGAAATCTGCTAAAACGACAGTTTTAGACCAAGTGCTGAAAGTGCACTTTTTGGTATAGATCTGATATAGCGTTCTAAGGTGGTTGAAAAATTGCATAAAAATGGTAGCGAATGCCATTGAAAATGCTCCATGGCCTTTTGATAAAGTGTGTGTATACATTTACCATTGTGTATTTGTACTGAGCTGAAATTGCATTTTCTGAAACGGATATGCATATTTTTTCATCAAATTTTGAAACATCTTTTGTTGATCGTGAATAAAATGACTGACAAAAAAATGTACATTGTTGCAACATAAAACTAGTGTGCTTGTACTGTGGCATCCGCAAACTGTGAATGCCTCACTTTTGTACGTTTTTTTAATTCTGGGGATAAATTAAGCAATTTTTTGCTTGAAATAATTGGATGCATCTTTTGTTCGTCATCATGCATCAATCTAAAAAGTTGAGGAAATATATGCATATAGCAGAAGGAAAACTGGTATCGATTTATGTTTATAGTTAGGACAAGGAAGTGGATTAATTATATATCGTAATTATAATATTTTTTTCTTCTCTTTTTAGGTGAGTTTGATTATGCCATTATTCCTGAACGGGAAATTGCAGGAGTGAATATTTTTTTTGATGAAGATGTACAGTATGTAACGATTGGTTAGCAAGAATGTTTTTACGTGGTTTGTTATATTGAAACCAGCAGTATGTTCAAAGTAAGTAAAATGATTTAAATTTATTATAACTGCATGGGAGATAGCTTGTCTTGAAAGCTTCAGCTGTTTCTTTATAGGGATTCTGAAATAAAAAATATAGAATATTGATTTACTTTCTAAGGTACATTTAATGGTAGAATGTACATTATAACGTGAATCATGAATCAATTGAAAAATCTCAATTTTGATTAGGGTTCATACAAACGTTTGGATATCTGGAATTGTCAGGGAAATTAATTGGATAGATGTTGAAAACTTAAGGAAAACTGGGGTTCATTATGAAAAAATCAGGGACAGTAAACATGTACAAGTAAATACTATGCGAATTTCTTTCCCATAGCCAGCTTTCAGTTACTATAATTCCTATATTTTCGAAGAAAATGTCTTATCTTTTTCCTATATTTTCAAAGAAAAAGTCCTATAATTCCTATATTTTTATCCCTAAAAGTGGTGGGATACCTGTAATTATCACAGAAATTAATTATAGATATTACACTTGTATTCACCTTTTAACTAATTGCAGCATAATTTTACATAAACAAATACAATAATTAACACGTTTTGTCTAATAATATAATTATAATTAATGGCACGAATACTCGCAAACTTCCTAATTACAAACTTTTTTAATTAGCAATGAGTGTTTAACTTAGATATATGACAAGGAAAAAAATCAACTTTTTGAAAGTAATTTGTGTGATACCAGCAACAAATTCAATAAGTTCTTATAGTGAAGTTGAAAATTTCATTTTTGTGAGAACCCTGATAAGTTTTATTCTATAAATATTTCAATTATTTTTAATTTCTAAGAAAAGTATAGTTCTCTTCTTGTAGTAATCTAAAATGTTGAAGATGGTTGGCCACATCATCTTTCCTCATCTGAAAAGTTCAGTCATAAGATTTTGAGTGGGTTGAAATTTCGATAAGGAAAAGAAAGCTAATTTGGTTGATTAAATTCCCGGAATAATTGCCCCGTGATTTTGGCACGCTTTGGTTGCCGTTTAAGCCTTAATTAGTCGCGCTGCCATTACGTGCCCGTAAGAGCGGAAATTAAACGAATTCTGTGAATAAATTCACAACGCCATTTCGCTAAAGTTATCCTCAAATAATGATGCCAATTTAGATTGGGAACGGGAACTTAACGACGGATTGGATGGGAGTCGAAAAAAGCAAATGGTTTAAATGCGAAGCATTTGTTGAAGTGTTTATTGTCTTCAAGTTTTAAATATACTTTCCAAATTTTTAAAAAAAATTTAAGAACCTGACAGAACGTTTTGGTCCCATTATTCAGCCTGCAGTTTTTTTTTTTTTTTTTTTTTTTTTTTTTTTTTTTTTTCTCAAAAGCTCGTACATACAACGGCACTTTCTGCTATTTGGATCCCATCCAGCGGAATTCTTTGTAAAACAATCCATCTGACAAGCAGAGAAGATGCAACATCACTTAAACTCAACTTCTTTGAATCCGGTTTTTCATTTTTTTTTATATATTTTGAAAAGAGAGGAAAAAAATTGGGCGAGAAAAAATAAGCTTAAATTTCTCTTAGCTTTTTGAGTTTGAAAGATCTTATTCATGATGCGGTTTACAAGGGCTAGTTTGAGAAATGATTTTCTGTACATTTTTAAGTGTAAACATCTGTAGAAAGTTTGAAATTTGTAATGAATTTCAATGATTTCTGAGGACCTTTTGTTCTTGAACTAAAATGTGCTCGTGATGATGGCACATTTATGAATTGGATAACTTTTGAACTTAAAAGCTCACGTTTCCGCATGATTTACCCATAATGCACCTATTGGAAAAGTTTATTTATGGTGGCTGGGTTAATATCGCATTTTTATGAAACGTACTTGGTTCTGCCAATTAGGCAGCCATAATTGGAGTGAAAATTGGAGTCATATTGGAAGCAGAAGTCAGCGAGTATGGGAAAGGTTAAAATGTTTTTGGGATTGCGAACACCCTTGTAATTTTCCAGTTTGCAGACTAGTTAGTACTCATGTAAAATTTGGAAGCAATCAAGGGAATGGATAAAATAAAAATATCCGAGCAAACATAATGACACATACATACCCACATACAAGTGCTATTATATACATGTATAGATTATGATGGAGGAAGATGACGTTATCAGTTCTCGGCTCTTATTGTTCATTTCGCCATATATGGTTAAAATCCATGACAAACCTTGGTTTTGCTAAATTGGCTTAATAAACATGATTTTATTCTATGCTTTTGAGTTATCGCCTAATATTTTATCTTGTTTATAGCCATTGAAATTATAAACAGTGTGGGAATAGATTTATTTGAACTCTCGTTACAAGTTTGCCTTAATATCGAGCTTTAAAAATGCTTAAATCAATTATCTGAGCAACGTAAATTATGTCATTAAAAAATTCGATTACTGGCCTGTTTAGTAAACCATTTATAATGCAATTCTCTCAATGCCTCCATTCATGACTTGTTTTCATTATCCGCCAACTATTTTTGTTGTTGTAACTATAGCTTTATTTTTGACTGTTTTTCCTCCTGTGGTATTATGATTCAGTCTGCACATGTTGGGGAGTCCATTTTTATCAGTGTAAAATAGAAAAGCTTTGAAATATTGGATTTTCCTAGGCTTTTCCAATTGGTTGCCTGCGTCTGACATGTTTACAGAAGCGCCGTACTGTGTTTTGCTTTCCGCGTCACTTGAAAACATGTTCGTCTGTTATAATTCTTGGTTTCTCGCCGGATTTCTCGTGTCTAAAACAACTGAAAACATTTTTTTGTGTGGGTTTTTGATTGTTTCGCCGTAATTGCACCCGTGGGCAGCCCTTACATAGCATTTCAGAAATACCTTGTTATTTTTTGTACATTTTGTGTGTGTGTGTGTTAGTTTTAAAACGAATTTCGTTATAAGACTCGACGGTGTTTGCAATTGCAACATTTAAGCTCACAAAGAAAACAATTTCCATTTATTTTGACTTTCGCATTTCCCACGTCGCTTTCTTTATTTGAGATATTTCCGAAATTGTGAAATTCCATTCCATTTGCCACCATTCACCGACTTCTGGCTGTACTTAACGCTTTCTATCTGTTTATAAGCCCACATGGTTCCTCACAAAGATATAACTTTTTCTAGTCTCTTTACTTGTCCAGTTTTCAAATTTTTTTCCTGAACATCATGATGTCGAAAAATACAAAAGCATGATGCTTAAGAACTTTTTGTCTTGTTACTTATTTGCATTGTTCTGACAATAGACCGCCATCTTGGTATCACACTAACTGCATGTATTAAAATATCAGACTCATTGTCATATTTGAACAAACCCTAATGTAGCCTATATTTACAGAAAGTACTATTTTGGTTTAAAAATGTCTTAAAAATTAACACGTGAACTTTTATTTACGTTAAAGGGGAATTTCCCATAGATGCAAAGTTGGCTTCATCACTATTCTTTTGACTTTTGAGGCAACTGATAACTTTATTCATACACATTAGTGACATTACTCTTAACTGGAGTTCGGTACATACATGAATTCGTGTGTATGTTGATACACTTCCAATTCAACTAAATTTATAGTTTCCACTGACCCTGTTTAAAAAATTGATGAGAAATTGCAATATCCACGAAATGCAATTAATTAATTTCCGTTCTCCAGGGCCAACTTTGTAAATACGCTCGTAGCATGGCAGTCATTCACATGAGCAAACATGTCTTTGCCATTTCTGAAAACTCCGTGTTTGCTCAACCATTTGCTACTCGTTGAATTGAAATGCCTTGGGCATGTTTATTAATCATGAATTCGGCAAACATTTCATACGGTTTTTTTTCTCTTTGTTGCGGTATAGGAAGGTAATTAGCTAAATTACATTGATTTCATATAAGGATATATTAACTCATGTCTTTTACTGTGCTTTGAGCATAAAATAGAAAAAAATAGATTTTTTGATGTGCTTGGAAGAATTTTTCATTGGATGGACATTGAGTGATTACTGTAGGCCAATGTATATAAGCTGAATGGGTTAATGAGATGGATATCAAGTAGGCCTACATGTATATATATATATATACCAAGATGATTGTTTTTAATTAAGTCAATTCCCTTACTGCTGTTATATTTTTCCTTGTCATTTTTTCCATTTTTTTAAAAATTATTTTTGATTATGAAAGGCTACAGTATATAGGCCGTGCACGTGTACAAAGTTTTAACTATATTAAACATTATAATTTAATATGTTCAAATGAGAAATTAATGAAATCAATAATGATATAGAAGTTCTATATATAGTATACAATTTAATAGGGATAAAGGTACAGTTTACATAACATAACAAGTATCAAATAGGCCAAATATGGCAGCTAAGGTGGCGATTTTAGGCAGAATTGCCTACGTCTCCTTGGTCGCCATCTTTGTCTAATATGGGGCTAGCCGCCTAGAATCATAATGAAAAAGCTATGAAAAGTATGGCACCAAGATGACGAAAATTGATTTTACATTTGCGATTTTGAAAGGGAGAAACGAGAAAATGCGAAGTGGTGTAAAAAGAAAGGTTATTTCAGCTTATATTTAAATGGCCGAATCTCCCTTTCCCGGGTCTCCAGGAGTGAGAAAACTGTTTGGTTCCCGGGGACAAGAGTTCTATTTTTTTTCTTCTTATACAGTAATCCCCACTTTTGAATGTCTCCCCCTTTTCTAGTAGAATTAACCATCTAAAACTGGAGTTACGTTCAAACCTTTAATACCCATTTTATTGCCTGGAAATGTTGTTTCCCCGCAGCGCCTTTTGCCTGTTATTTTTCCCTACACGTGCAGCCCTGTATATATTCAGTGTAAAACCAATATCAGTAATTCCTAATACCGTTTCCAGGATATATCGCCGTAAAAAAATGGCCCCTTGTCCCTTCCATAGGCATCTTTGGCGTTTTATTTTATGCCGTTGTCCTGGTTACTGAACAGCCTCTCCTATGATATTAATGGAGAGATTTCGAGTTTTTTTTGTCATTAGAAATGAAGTTAGCTTCATGATGCAAAATGCCTTAATTCGTGTGTGCGCACTCGACCCTTTTAATTTTGTGCACAGTTAAATCAAGCTCGCTAAAATTTAGTGTTACTTCGCTACATCAGTTTTCGTCATAAATCAGCAGACAGCTTGCCTCTATTACCCGCATTATTTTTCGAAAACTTTCCGATGCACGAGCTGTTTTGCATATCTACGAAAATAATATTGAGGCAATTTTAATTAGCTGAAAGTCTTAAATGAGCCAATCTGTTTGCCTTGCTTTCATCGACAGTAATGCATTCTGTATACTTTACGCAATAGATGTGGATATTTTTTAGAGAAAATATTAGTTCAGCCCTGCCCATTGATAGAAGTCATTAATAAAAATGTCTGGCTTGTCATTCGTTTGATCATATATAATAAGTCAGACGTTGGGTATCGTCTGGAGTTCAACGAAATTGCTCGCTTAATTAGCCTTAATTGATAGGCAGGACTTGGAAAATCCCTAATTGCAATTTTCGATTTATTAATATTTTGGATGATGAATTGGCTGTACAAAAACTCAATTAAACCTGCTTTAAGAACATGCCGTCACAAGAGAGCATATTGATAAAGCTATTAGTGAAATATCAATTAAACAGGTGTTGTATAATTACAAGATGACACGAGATATTGGAACACGGGTTTTCACTGACCTGGAACATTTGGAATTATTTGGGTAATTGGCTAGACTTGGAATAGTCAGGGAAAATTGCTTAATTTTGACAAAATCAGGGAAATTAAACATAAATGTTACATTTGCTTTCATATGCAGTTCTCACAAAAATAAAGAGATGGGACAATCAACCAGATCTGCATCTACAGATAATGGGGAATTCCCGTTTTAATGCATTGTAACATAATTGTGTTATTTTAATTCAAAAGTTTACATCTGTTTTAAACTTTTTTATCCAAAAAATTGTTTGTATACACGTACTACATTCATTTAATGCATGTAGCTTCATTGAGCACGCCTCCTTTAATGCTCCCTTAATGCTAACGACATTGACAGCACTGCATGTTATTCCAATGCGTTCTCGTTAAGGTAAATCAGTTGACGGGACATTAAGGGAGGCGTGCTCAATCCCTCTATTAATTAACCTCCTAATAAAAACCAATTTTGATCAGATATGATTTTTAACTTAGAGGGTAGTCAGTGAAAATTGTCATAAGGTTAGTTAAAAATTAAATTTCGTTGTTAACTCCGCGGAAAATTAAATTGCTAATTAAAATTAGAGGATGAATTATCTTTAGAAGAAGTAATTAAAAACTTCTTACGAATATATGGATTATTAGTAAAACATTTATAAAACAGGTGTTGTATATTTGCAAGATGACACGTCTTAATATTATAAGAATTATCAATTTTAAACGAAGTGATGGGAAATTAAGAGAGTAATTAGTGTTCTTTGAAAAGCGAGAGGTAAATTTATAGGAAATAATTAGCTGGTGAGATGTACAATGCCAGGTCACTAAACTAAAGATTAATTTTTCGTTTGGCCTAAATTAGAAAAGCATATATAAAATGGGGCAATTACACGTGGGAATTTGCCTATCATCAACGACATAGATGTCATGGAAGCTTAGCTGAAAATATACATTAAAACGTGGTAATTATCCGCTGTAATTGCCTCAAAGGTGGTGTTTGAAAACCTGTTCATTAATTAACATCGTATAGTCAGAAAACAATGATCGCTAGGTGTCGCTTTCAATGGTGAAATATATACAGTATAAAGCTCCTAATCTACAATAAAACGGGATTTCCACATTTTGAGCGGATTTCAGCTTTTTGATTCATGGCAAAGTGTTGAATGCCACTATATAGGCTTTTAAAAATCCCATTCGCCAAACGATGAATAAAAATACATCAAAAAGGATTATATTATTAAAAGATGAATGGGATTTTATGCGGTTGCTCTCACTTTGTGCCACAATGTTTCCCAAACATTGTAAATGAGAATCCATTAGATAGGCTTACGAATTCCGTTGCTAAAATCATTATTGTTATTATTATACGAGGGGAAATATACGAATCCTATGGCGCGTTATCAATGTTGTGCGGGGGTTTAAAAGGGTGGTTATGTCAAATAACTGATAATATCATATTATATGGGCGAGAGGGTGGATGAAACATGAAAATCAAGCACGATGGTGAAGAAACTCTTGAAAATTAGTTTTGCAAAATGCAGTGTGTGTATAATATAGCGTGTGCATTGCATGGCTCCATTTCGTGTTAACTATATAGATTGTGCATTGGGGCTTTGCGTGCTACCTATATGCAGAAATAATTGTCAGAGGCTTTTTTTTCCCCCGATAAAATTTATAACCTAAACATCTAGCATGCATAATACATTACGGGACTACAGATCAAAGGGATTATTTGCACACGGAGAAATATATATAATGAACCCTCGATGTCTAATAATAATTCATAAATGGTTTATGTAGATTGAGGGGGAGGAGGGGGTGATTACGTATAGGTGATTTTTGGGTTAATTCTACTGATCTGGGGGCTTGGATTAATTTAATGTATCCGATTAAAACTCCCTTATTCCTATTTTTATTTTCATGAATTTATAAATGCGGTGGATAAGTGTGCTATTGAAGATGTAATTATCGGTAATGGAATTATTATTAAAGTAAACCGGCTCATGTATTCAGGGGATGAAAACGTATACACGGTTTCTTGTTATGCATATTTTAAAAACAATGTTTGTTATTGGCTCAAATGCAATAAATACGGGGATATTTAATTGTTTAACCGTGATGTATACATTGAATGGTGTTATTTACATGGGTACACATGGACCTTTAAGTAATTGTTTTATTGATGTTGAAGATACAGTATATTTGCAATATCACATATTTCTTCCTGGAATATAGTCATCATTGAATTAAAATAAAAAACATGGTGTTTTCTAAAACTCATAAGCTAAATGCGGATGCAATAGAAATATACGTCATTTTATTTAGATGGCTGAAAATATAACTGATATCGTAAGTATGTTGAAATGAGATACAGATTGGATAATTGGACAAAAGTTTACTCTTAAAATTGTGTGACAGTACAGTCTTAGATTCCATGTGTAAAAAACCAGAAAAATGTGTGTTAATATCAATGTTATTTACATGTCTTATGTTGTATACATGGTCTTCATCAACTTTAAATCTAAAATGACGACTACATATTTATCGATATGTAATAATCTTTGTAATTAGCTATCAATTAATAAATGGTTCTGTTTTAAGTGAAAAATCTCATGCAAATAGGGAAAATCTATGAGAATAATGTTTTCATGGAACATGCTAGTAAAACTATCAAACCAAATTGATCGAGACCACAATATCAAAGGGATTTTATTATATGGGACTCTATGGCATGGATTATGAGTCTATTATGAGATCCCACTCTAATAAAAACATGTTCAACAAGATATATAATGTTGAATTGGAATTAAAATGGGATATATTCCATAATCCTATAAGCAATGGATGTATCATACAATGAGATTTTGACCGAGATAAGAATGGGCCGAAAATGGCCCGCGGGCCACGTGTTAAATACTCTTCTTCTAAATGGTGAAAATAATGGGGGAATCATATATAAACCGCATTGTTCAAATAGTTTATACATGTAATGTATTGACAATTTCACAGATGGTCTTAAATTAGAGCATTGAATTTGAAAGGGTTTATTGCCATATTGCATTTTTCACAGTTAACGTATTATCACCATGCACCGTACCCAGCAGCCTTTATCCTCTTCCGGAAAAGCCGGAAATCGTTGTTTCACAGGTCTCTTTAAGCAGCATTCGCAGCAGTCGTTTACAAAAGAGCATTGCTGATGCTTTTTCAAATGACATTGTGCATACTAATGACGTACTGGAGCTCGCACAATGGAATCATAATGCCAAGCAGTACGCCCTACAAATACAATTGTACATGAGCGCACCGGATGCAATAAATCTACACTATCTTAACTATACCATGAATCGCCAACCTAGTTTGCATAATTTCAAATGGAATTATGTGGTGGTGTTCTTCAAAGGGCTAGAACCTCGAATATCGATTTGAAAATTGAAACCTAAAAGCCCCGTTGGATGATTTTATGCTTTTGACTTTTAAATGCCATGAAATAAGAGGGTGCAGGAATTTTTGCTGGCTCGCCTTGCACGTGTGTTGTTTGGCAAGGAGTGTTTTCTTTAGTATATTTCGTCGGTGTCTGGGAATGCCTATTTCCTCCCCCAATGGCCGTCATTAAGACACAGGAAATGAGGATTTGAAGACAAGTAGACGACGACATTGTTTTAAATGCCTCTGCCAAACAAACGTAAACCTGCAAATAATCTAGCTCCAGAAAGTCCCTTGTTCCGGTGCTTTTCGTCCATTATAATCTATCTCAACAGCATAGCTTAGCACGCCTGGAATGTACGTGTAGACTGGTGTAGTTTTGCAACAAATCACGCTAGGGGGCGGCAACGGTTGCAGCCAGGAGGCAGTTTAACATTGCTTTATGAAAAATGCATCGGATTAATAAATCACACGTGCATGTAGGGCTTGAAAAATAATCGTTATTCTTTTTCTTGGCTATATGGGGTTGTAGGAACAGTTTCTTTCAAAATGTCGCCACATCTAAGCGGAAACAACGCTAGCGACATCTATCGGTTGAACTGCCAGTGGGGATGCAGTCACGTGTTTCCGGCTACATTTTATGATTTTTGTTTTCTATCACGAATTCTGTCTTGTCATTTGACGAAATAATAATGGAAAAATTTTGTCTATTACCACCAGGGATTCACTGTTTTCACAAATGTATTTTTTCGTCCTCTTCAAATTTGGCGAGGTCACGCATTTTGTTCACTTGGCTTATCTTTCAGCAATTTGCAAGGTTCTTGATTTGTCTAAGACAAGGTGCCTATCACAGGATCAGTTAATGCAGTTTGCAAAACAACTTGAAATAAACTTTTAAGTTAAAATGTAGTGAAATAAAAAGAAGGAATTTACATATTTTTGTCTCCCTATAATACCATTTTAAATGTTTTTGACTTCAATCAGAAATGAGATTATGTCATTGAACTTCAAAACAACTCGAGAAACGGTAGCAATTTGTTGCCTCATTAAGAATTTGAGTGATATATCAAACCAACATTCCTGGAGAGCAAGTGTGCCAAGTGGATAATATGCGTGACCTCGCCAACTTTAAAAGGAGAAAACAGATTCTTGCAAATCAGAAATAAAAGTGAAGGCAATTCATCCTGAACGCCATTGTGATATGACCACTGAACACGTGATGTAAATGAAGCGCCGTTTGATTTGAATAGGGGCATTCAGCTTCTAAATTTCATCCACGTGCTTCAGGATAGATCTGCTTAAATGGCGTCATTCTCATATATGTACACGTGTTAAAGAATTTAAACAATTTTGTCTGAATTTTATTCCGATTGAATTCGTGACAGTAGCTAATATCTAAAGAATGTTGTAATCGTTTACACCTGCATTATGAGTACAAATTACGAGAAAAAGGTTAGCTAGGGTACGAATTAAACAGCAGGAGGTTCTGAGCTTAACTATTCTTAACATACTCATCTCTGCTTAATCTGTCTTTAAGAAACGCAATGGGGATTACTGTAAACATAGTTGGGATTTTTTCCCTGCTTGTCACTTTCCCTTCTTTGTCCGTTTTTTTAATATTTTAATGTCGATTTTCAAAAGTCCCTCTTGAGAAATGCTTTTAAAAGCAGCTCCCATATTTCATCGAAATTGGCATTTTACCTTAGAAACGAGTTGTTTGGGGGATTGTAATCTATCGGTTTAAAGCCATGTTCAGATTCATTATCGTAAAACCTTTGTTGCGGGCTTGCTTGTTCTACGGCTTAAATCTAATCTTACAATTAATGGTTTTACGGCGCAGCATGCAGGTAGGCCTAGCAGTGTATGTACATGTATACATACCACCACTACCCCTATACGTACTGAGAAGCAAGTTGCTTTTAGGCGGGATAACAGCCACTATAATGGCCTAATTGTATAGATGGGTCTCCTCTATAATAATGCCTTTTGACGACGCAACACTGCGTATAAATATTATAAAAGCAAACATAGGACGCGAGCTATACTGTTATTAGGGAGCTTAAATTAATACAATAAATGCAACGTTATAGCCTGCTTTGCCTACATGTCTTAAGTTTTAATGAGCTACTCGTATAGGACGTAGAAGTTCCAGGACCTCATTGCCCATGCAACGTGTAATTAAGTACAATTTGGACCTAGTTGTATTGCATTAATCGTGTAACAGTTCAGTCTTTAGGAATAATTTGTTTAACTTTTGCCCTTTGAAAAAAATATGCCATGTTGTTAGAGTCGATGCCATAGTCGATGCCATTGTTTGTTTTCTTCCATTTTTTTTCCAGCCTAATTTGACTAGCTGTGATTTGGGAATAATATTCTGTTTATCCATCTTGCCAATGGCTTTGTTTTCTTTTCTGATAAAGCAGTTTCTGGAAACTCGATATGAGACTATTTGTATTCATAGCCGATAGCGTATACACTTATCCTCAGTAATACAGAAATATTGTATAAATTGCCAACAAAGGGCTTTTTTGTGCTTTATTTATTTAAATAAAATCTTTGCAGGCAACGTTCTTTATGGCTAAAACTTTCGTGATTTGAAGGCTGCATTACTTATTTGAAGGAGACATCTAATGTTGTTAATTAACTGTCGGACATTACTTGACATAGTTCATGTAGAAAACCGAAAATAAGTGGAGTAATTGGTCAAAATAGGCAATCACCCATTACACTTTTGCTTTGTGTGATGGTTAAAAATCCATGTTTTAAATGATGCATTTGAAGGAATTAAGCAATTCCTAATTATGTTGTCATTCATTTCCATGTCGCTGTAACACCAGGACATTCCTTTGACATAGCTCTTCTAGAATATCTAAAATAAGTGGAAAAATTGGTCAAAATACGTCCAATGTTGAAGCTTTATACAGTATTGCCCCTGGATATAGGCAATCACACAATACATGCGTGCTTTGTGTGATTGCTCGCTTTGAGGGGTAGTGAATTTAGTTTTTTTTTAATTTTATGCAATAATTTTCATTTAATATCGTTATTCTTGTACGTAATTACGGAAATATATGGCATTTATCTTTTTAAAAAATGGCTAAGATTAGCTCATAAAAAAACTAGGTTTGAATTAGCCCTGAAATCACAAATTTGACATCACTATTCCTATTTGAACGAATTGGCATGCAAGGCTAAATTCATCTGTCCGCCTATTTCCCCGTCAACATAAAGGCATGCTCGTTTTATAAATCCGGCACTTAGACAGCTTTCAAGTCTGAGAAGGTAATTATACAGCAGTTTATAATCCGTCTCGCACGGAATGTGCTAATTCGCCTTGTTTTTGATTTCAAGCCTCATTTTTCACGCCTAATTTCCAAAGGTTTCATATGGATGGGTCAGTGATGAAAGCTTAAAAATTCAGCTCGAATTTGCTGGTTCTCTTCAGAAATGTATGCCTGTAACATGGAATACAATCACACGACTAGACCTAGATGCGCTCGTTGCATCCATGACGTGGAGAGGAAAAAAAATCAATAGAAACTCTATAGATTTAACCCAAATCCTAGTACCAGAAATGGGCCTTTTCGGATATGCGGTTGTCATTTAGTTTGAACGTGTTAACCCAGACTAGAGCCCAAGTATTCAACGAGCCTTCGTAAACAAGCACAACGCATAGCCGTAATCCATTTTAAGAGCAAGACAGTGTGATATTATTATCATGCACTCTCTGGGGAAGATCGAAAACATGCCTGTTTCGACTATGTAAATCACACGTGAAATTGGTGGAAATGTCTCAGGATATTGAATTGGAGGAGAAATGCGTTTCGGTAATGAAGATGGCTTTGCCTAGTCTTGATAAATTAAATGAAAGATACGGTCTAGCTAAAGGGAAATGCAATTTTTGTCTTATAAATAGGACATTTTCTAACGTTTCAAGACGTAGCAATTGACGTTTCGTTCTTGTCTCATGCTTTAAATCTTCAGGTTTTTTTTTTTTTACCATTTTCAGCTATTTCCTTTCTTCAATCTCCCTGATCTCGATTGATTTCATTACCCCTGAAGTGAATAAGGAGGAAATGCGAATAAGGCATGAATTTAGGACCTCAATGCCTGCTTTACGTCTGTCACCGACTGACTTCACTTTGCACTTTTGTTTATTGGATAAAATGGAAGGGAAATGACCCGAAATCCCAACTTCACTCTCTTAATTGCTGCATTCGCTATTTTATATTTGGGGAGCGTGTATGGGGATGGTGAATGATTCATATTTTTATGCTGGATATTACATACTCTAGCGATCTGTCACACATCCGGTCGAAATATCGTTTTTTTAACGCTGTTGCCAATATGGTATTGACTGGGATCTTGCAGAAGGTGCCATCAGTTTTTTTCTGAATCGAAGCAAAATGCTGGTTTTGCACTACTCTGTGTTTGAGTTTTGGCATGGCATGCAAGCCTTCTTGAGAATTTGAACAGTTGCTTAGCTGTGGGACTTGTGGCAAATGGATATTGTATGTCCAGATCCCATGAGGACCTCTTACAGAGATTGGACGCCTTTCTAAAGTGGTCACAAGATTTTACATGTACACATTTATATGCTCATATTCCCTTACCCTATCAGGGAAGTGACTCCATGATATGAAAACCCTTTGAATCACATGTGACATGACTTAAATTTATAAAAAGTGGTCAATATTGATTCTATGGTTACATGGTCCTGAATTGACAGTCTGTTTATAGGGCTTCTAATTGATGCAAAATTTCATTAGAAACTACGAATGCATTCTGGTACATGATATTTGAATAGGTCTTAGAAATTAAGTGGAATACATTTTTTACATTGGACCTATGGTGCCTGTCTCATGGATGTCCACAATGTATTTATCCATTTAGTAAAACCTGCAGGGTATCCAGTCCTCAGAAAAATCGGGAATGTGCTTGAATTTTTTACCACCTCTCAGTCTGGAATGTATGGATTGGTATTATGCTTGAAATTCATGCAAATGATCAGTTTATATAGGAATTTCCGGTTCGCATCGATTAATTTTGGTTAATCGAATAAATTCGATATAGGAAACTTTTCTTAATAACAGTCCTATAGCATTTCAAGTTTAAATTAATCCTTGAAAATCTGGTAATTGGTCGTGTGAAGCTTAAAAATGTAAAGGATGAGCCATGGAAGTAATGAAATTTACTGGACAATCCTGACCGGAAACGGTAATTTCTTGGGATGTCTATTCCATGGCAATGCAGTATTACCTTCATGTGCTCATGTATGTACATGATATAATTGAAATAGATCGAACATGAATCCACCCAGAAACCACATTTAATTTCTACAACATTTACAGCACTATACATCTTAACCGGGATGTACTTAATCAAAAATCAAGCTGTAGGCATCAATATTCCGATACTTGATGTTCACACTCCATTTCCAAACGCGTGTAAAATAAATATATAACTCGCATCGGTGTTTTTTCAAGTGCAGAACCCTATCAATAATAGCAGGGTGGACCAGAAACCTCGTCAAACAATGGCCATTGCCCGCAAGACCTCTTGAAAACTGGACTCATCCCCTATTTTCAGATGGCGTCAAATTAAAATTCATGCTTAAGCGAGTCGTCAGCATGCTTAGTCAGTTTATTTTTAAATTTACGAGCTTCGGATTTTTATCTTTTTCGTCAAAGCTTTTTATTTCTGTCCGCCACATTATCATTGTGTCCAATAAGGAGCTGACAACGTATGCATGGTCGAGCATCATGCATGAATGGTTCCTGCAAGACCCGAAGACCCTCGAAAATGGATGGGATTCGAAGAGTAGAGGACAAAATAAAAACGGAAATGAGACATCATGGGTGGTGAGCGATTGAACTTTAAAACCCCGAACGTGCATGCATTTGACGTCAGTTCGTTTTAGCTCCAACGAGCGAGAAATCCGATACAGCGCCATCGGTGGGGGAATAGGGAAGGGGCTTGTAAGGAGTGCATGGGGTGCTTTTTTAATATGGTTAAAGGGAGGGATGAAATCCAGAAGTGGATATTGGGTCCAGTGTCTCGACAACCAGCTGCTGATTACTCATAGCCGCAGCAACACAACCACTCGGTGTGGGTCCCCTTGGCTGAAGACAGGGACATGTCTGATTTTTGGGATGGATTTTGTACAGGGTGCCCTTGCTCATCGTGTTTGCGATGATGCTAAGAGGGACAGAAACGTAATCGACATTGGTGTATTTTTGAAGAAACATAACATGGAGACCTGTATATTGCTTCACGCATAGTTGTATGTGGGGTTGATATGGCATGGTATGAAATAAAATGTATGGATGAACATCAATTTATGCCATTAATTATAACTTTACATTTGCAATAAATTATGTTCTGTTGCAAATCTGACAAATGTTGTATAGAAACACGAGGGTTCTTGGATGGGCCACCCATCTCTATCCACCCATCTTTAGCCACCCATCTCTAGCCACATAGAAAACCTTTATCCACCTTGACCTAATATATAATATATGTATAGTAATATATGTAATTGAAAGGTCAAGGGGGTTAATAGATGGGTGGCTACTTTAAGGGTGGATAAGGATGGGTGGATAAAGGTGTTTGGTTTCTAAAGATGGGTGGCTATAGGAATGGGTGGCCTCCATCCAGATCAGGTCACGGTTTACAGGTGGCCACATCACAGAGAATTTTTATGAAGGAAAACATACACGTATGCACACTGAAACCAATTTATGCATTGGAGGTCATCATACAAAGATGGTCACTTTACAAGGTTTTACTGTATTTAATTTGTGAAAACAACTACATGTATTATGTCCAGTATATATACACTTTCTATTTAAAATGTCAAATTTAGGTCTTTATGCAGAACATCTTATTGCAAATGTAAAAGTATAATTAATAACAAAATCCGACGGTCATCATACATTGCATTTCATACATGGCCATATCAGATATTTACTTATATTTTTTAAAATATAAAATCATGTTGCGTTTTTGCGATTATATAGGTTTCATATATGGTGAAGCTTCCTCACCTGCCCATCGCTTCCAAATACATGTATTGTCAAACCAATATATGACAAACTTATATATTCTTTCCAAACTACCTACTGCATATGAACATTTTTGGACCTGCAAATACAAGTTCTTGTTCTTATTTGGCGCTGTATCATTTTAATCAGTGGACTTTTATTCAGCAGACTGGAGTCGAAATTTAGTTTATAAATAAAATCTCTTATAAGTACAGTAGTCATAAAAGCCAAGTGTGGTAAACAGTACTTTGGGAAACACCCTCTCGAAGCGAACAATGAATATTGATTGATCCGCTTTTTTACGATCAATTAAACGCTCTGGAAAGATTTAACCAATTACTAGCATTAATCAACACGCGGGCTACTGTTAAAACCCTCATTAGATAGCGTGACATGCGCCGCATGACTGCCATCTCCAGCAAGAAGACATTAGCGCGGCTTTACTGCCAAATTGCCAAAATCAAGAATCCTGTTTAGTTTTATTGGATAGCACCCGTGATCCTTTTCGTCTTATCGATGCGCTCAACCGGAACAATTAGTAAGGTGAAACGTGTCAAATCCAATAAAAAGCTCACGGAACGACCTTTACAATCAACATTCGGTTAACGAAAACACAAACATTTTTTCAAAGTTTTTCATTCGATGGTGTAATTAAGGAGCTATAAAACAAATAACCCGCACTGACAAATTCAACAAAGACATAAAATCCTTCTTTTTTTTCTTTTCTTTTTTTTTTTTTTTAAACTGGTTTTAGTGAGGAATTTCAAGGGTTTAAGACAGCTATCTTGTTAAATTTTAAAGAGGCATAAAAATGCATCAAACTCGCTATAAAAGCTGTACAAAACCACAACGCCATCTATGATGCATTTTGCTCTCCCATTTTCAATCGTATCATTAAAAACACACATCACTGATTCACCAAAGATAAATTTTTGATTTCCTCAAACTGCAAATAACGTGTATTCCCCTCTCATGGTTTTCAAGGTTCGATCAGTCAATTTGAGTGATCCTTAAAAAAATTCCATCCGATCAATAAACCTCCCCTTCTGGGATATTGCTAGCTTATGCCAACGTTTTAGGTACGACCAATACACATGTATTTAATTACAATATTGATAAAAACTTGCGGTATCCAATTTGAAGGCTCCATCCAAAAGGTCTGTCATAATGTAAGGAGGGTACATCTACCTTACACAACAAGCTTTTTAACAGTTTTCTTTATACATGTACATGGTACCATTGAATTCAGTAAAACTAGTCAAAAATAATCCTGTGTAAAATAATATCCAATAAAATGTGCCGTCCCCGACTTGATACTCGTGTATACAATAATAAACCTCCATGAAGTGATATTTAATAATTTTTATTGGTCCCAATATTTTTAAAGGTATGTCAACAGTGAAACTTTTTGCAAAAAATATCAAACATTGGAAACAAAAGTGGCAGAGAGATGCAGAGCAATTTAAATTTACATGTGATACCGAACATAACATGTACACATGTATAAAGATTGAAAAAAATGGGGGAATTCCCTACTTTGCATCAAAGAATCAAAAAGGGGAAATTCCCTATTTTGTAGCTGTAGACACTGTAGCATGTTTACTGTTTACAGATGAACCTGTCTGAAATGATAACCTGACTAAAAATACTATTTTTCCCTAGTCCCAAAAGTATTATTTTAGACAGGTTCTACTGTAGATCGGTCTTACAATGCTAGCTTGTACGAATCACTCGTGATACAAAAATTCACAAGGATTACTTGTAGCTATGAGTTAAATAACATCTATTTTGAATTATGGATGCATGTCTAAATCCATTTGATAATACTCGTTTGTCATAATAAAAATGCAAATATTTAAAACTGCAGTTCTCTGAATTGTATGTATGTAATTCAGAGAATTATATTTTTTTATTTTATTGATTTGTCTCTCAAAAATGTAATACTGCAAATGTTTTCTTTTAGCCTTAATATAAATCATCTGCATAAATGCATACAGATATAAGGTTTCATTAATAGCATAATACCGTAAATAGCCGCACAAAGCGCATATCTTTATTGATGCATGGATTTCTGATCCTGGAGGAACGTTCGCTAATTGCTCTTAGCCATAATCGTGTAGCAATCGATAGGGGCCCATAAATTGCGAGGAGATAAGCCTTACATGTATTTTTGTGAAATGATGGTGGAAGATAGGCTGCATGGACAAAAGGAAATGAAATCTCTGGTCCACGTCTGTTGTCTGATTTGGACTCGTGGTTAGGGCTTCTGCACGATTCTCAAAATTATTAGTGATGCTTGTGATAACAGTGGGAATTGGCAATAATTTTTGCCTCTTCCACTGTATTTAGCATGGGAATTTTCGATTTGATAAGTCCAGAACCTCTGGATTTGGGCATCCTCACTTACATAATGTCATGTAAGTGAATTACATATAGGATTCCATTATGTTTACTCCCTAAGGGCCGACTATATCTTTGTTGCTAGGTTAAAGCATTTTATCCCATGGAAGAGTTCTTTAAATTAGCAGAATAATATGTACAGAAAATCGATTTGTATTGTCTAACTTTCCAATAAGGTCTTCTATTGAAATCAAGTATGGTCATTGAATTAGAAGGTTATCTTGGGTCATGGTACTTTTTGCTCTCCACTTTTAATATATACATGTCCTTGCAATTAATTCTCCTTAAATTGCTAATAATGGCTGTGCTATAAAACAATTTACACTTCTAATAGCTACCTCATGTGTGGATGTCTAACCACTAATCCATGTATTGTTCAATTTAAGTCCAAACATACAGGCGTCTACCAATTCCCAAAATACTGCATGTTTTGCGACGTCGTTTACACATGAACCCTAAAGGATTTTTACATGAGGATGTCCATTGTATGCATTGGACCCCTTTGCGTCGCCCAAGACCAGAGAGCTATTGGAAATCCGCTTGTCCTGTTTGATATTGAATGGCGACTTGGGACTGGCATTGAATAACGGCCTACTCTAATGGTTGTACATTGTTAGAAAGCAATCAGTGGAGATAGGACCCATGATTAATTCGTCCCCGTTCACCATCTCTGTGCAACCGCCAAAATGCCCTTCTTCCTTATCTTCAACAGTGGTTGAAATCCTCCACTACACTCATGAGGGTGGATCCAGTGGGAAAAAAAAATGCCCTTGTACTTTATCCCTCCATCCATGACTTTCATTGAGTCCAGCTTCTATTTCGTTGGACGTTTTCATGGGTTTTAGCTTTTTGGAGAAACGTAATCATATCCATTCGCTCCATTGCCATCTCCGTATGTTGGATGATGCATTCTCTCTCTCCTTCTATTCTGATATGCCCCATTGCCTTTCCCAGTTTCAACCACCCAATTTTTTTCTTCTTCTTTCGGTTGCTTGGTAACGTAATAGAGATTCATGAAATGTCCTGAAATTTTCACATATTTTTGCGTTGTGTCTGACAAAATTACCCCACGAATTTAGGTGATGGGCGACTTATTGGAATTGGGAAGATCGATGGCTGACCCCGGACTCCTAGAATCAGAAATGATACGGGCATCTAGGAAATAATAAAATCAAACACCTCATTTTGACATGCCCTTTGGTTTTTTTGTGTGTGGACAACCTCATAAGACGTTGAATTGTTTTGTTCTGCACTCTATATGCTTCAAATCAAAATATGGAAAACGAGATTTCATCTTCTTGGAATACGACATGGATCATTCGTATATACAGAACCCAAAATTGCATTGGGCATTTCGTGCTATTCCAGTATTAAATTAAATATCACCACGTGTCTTTCTTCCCATAACAACTATGAATCTCTTGGACATCTGAATGATGATCAATGGTTAATTAATTCGTGTATGACATTTAATTGCCCGCTATGATGTATTGCTTCTCAACTAGCCTTGCATGCAAAGTATTAAGTTTATGTTTATTTTAATGGGCCAGATGGCCCAAATGCAACGGTACAATTTTAATGGCTTTCCATGGTTCTCATGCGGGTTTCACAATGGTAATGAAGAGCTGGTTTCCCAAAAATCCCGGTTGTCCATTTTTAATTAATTAATTTTGGGAAGTACTCTTTGTGTAAAAAATTCAGTCTGAATTAGGATATGTTTCAATTTGAACTACAAACTGGATGAGATGGTTATCTTTTCAAGCATTTATTGATTGGTTGAGTGATTCACGATCAACCAATTATTCTTATTCTGCAACAGCATCCCCTAGTGACGCATTAGTCTTTATCGTGGCATTTCCAACATGGCCGCGCCCATTTATTCCAAAAATAGCCATTTTTTGCTACAATGTAGTACAATGCTGGAACCATGACTTGTAAATGGTCTCTTCTGTGGCAAAAGGGCACTGCCTGAATCTTAACCATGTTCCTATAGGAATCTCTACAATGTTGGAACCATGTTTGGAATGCCATGATAAAATTCCATACGCCGTCAGGGGGAGCTGAACAAGGACTATATCTAATTGATGCAAATAAAATTGGGTTAGTTAGCTACTTTAGAGACAAGTTTTGTTCACGTGTTTTTTGTTGTTGCAAGAGTGATGTTCTAAATTGGCCCATTGTACGGCGTAGGATTTAGGACCTTTTAACGGCGCTTCTGCTTTTGAATGTCACCATTTACACTAATGCAATTATTGTATACACGAGGCATTTTTCAATCCATTTAATTAATGGATAGCGATTGTTATCTCGTTAATTTGTTTGTGGGCGTTGTTTGCCAGAACGCTATATAGTTTTGCATCCGGAAACATGCCTATACGTTTCATTAGACCCATTTTTTTATTTTATTTTAAATAAGTCGGATTTTATTAATCCACTGGTTGAGATGTAAGCATGCATCCAAGCGTGAGAAATGATTGTATCCGCGGTGGCATTTTCACCATTGTTAGGTCTTGTTTGTGAGAGGTTCTGCATCAGTAAATAGAGCCTGTCCTATCTCAGTTGTAACATCGTTGTGTATATTCAGCCATGCATACTCGATACTCACTTTGGTACGTACATGTATGATTCAGAGGTGCAGAAACATCCCCGTTTTAACGTTGAATTAATTAGCAAATAGATAGGAGGGTGGTGAGAAAGCGGCATGGGGCCTACAACGGACAATCCAACAATTAATTGGCGATATTGAATTATTGATCGCCTAACGAAAACAGGGTCCACGCACTGGCAAGTGCAGCAGTCCTCTAAATACTATTAAATATTCAATAGGGGCTTATATGCAGAGAAGCCTGAAACCAAACAGATCTTATTGATATTAATCATATTATTGTTCATTTTTTTTTTACCCTGACCGACTCTATTATGGCTTCTGGAGGTTTTATGTAATTTAATTTGTGGGGTTTCCCTTTTTTATTTTTTTATGTATTTTGAAACTATGAAAACTTAAATGTGACGTTGGTCAGTGTCGCTATAGAAGTATAATGACCCTAACGAAAAATAGTATACAGGGTGGACCAAAATTCAGATTTCTGTGAAAACATGGCCGTATATAGGTAAAATCTAATAGTATCAGTGGATAGATCACGCATTATTTCCAATTCAACTGCATTAACAGAATTTTCATAACTACATGTACATGCATAAGATGAAGAAAAAAGTGGGGCGGCCAATTTGATTTTCGAATCACCCTGTAGATTAGGCTTATGTAACATCACATTGCTATCCAATTAAAAAATTATATAAATCTTGCTGAGTATGCTCTTAATAGACTCATAAAATCGCATTTGATATATAATAATATATAAATAAAATCCTTTTGATATTTTAATCTCATTTTGTCCAATTGCTTATTTCACATAGGATTTCCATATATGAGAGTGCTTGAAATTTTTAACTTTTAAGTAATTGACCCCTTTTTTAAGGTGGTCTAAAAGTCGTCGTTAAAAAATGCAAAAGCCTACTAATAAATTACATTATTTCATTATGCTTTTATGAACCAATGTTATATTTTTCTAATGCACCAACTTGTTAAGCTCCACATGAGTGAAAATGTATATGATTGAGAATTGAAGACAAAGGGATGTCTGTTGTATGTTTGTATGTATTCAAACACATTTATGAAAAATCATATGCAATTTTTTATATTTTAGTAACAGTGGTCTGAATTTGAAATGAAATCCTCGCATTTTATTTACAATATTAAAAGTTTGTCAATGGTGAGCCTTCAAAGTTGATGGCTGCCCTAACATTCCCAATGCACGATGGACATGTGCAGTAAGAAAGGAGTTAATTCAAAACGTAATCGTAAAACTAGGGTCAATTAGCTTTTTTGTGCTTAACATCAACACGCAATTAGGTGCTTAAAAAGTAATCCTTAATGAGGTTCGCACGCGGCTCTATTTTAATGTGTCCATTGCCTGCCTGGGGAGGTTCAATGGTTGGGTATTATTGAAGGATTCGGAGATGGACAGGCTTTTTTTGTTTCCTAGTGATATTATTATTGATATCCAATATAAACTCGTAGCAGTTCATAAAAAGATCCGGAAGAACATATAGCTGGGCAACCAAGAGGGGTAAAAACAGTGATGGGGGGACTTGTAGAGGGGGAATTTGAACAGAATTGAGTGAATGGCCAGATAAGTGAAAAGGTTGTTATAAATCCAACGAAAATGGATGGCATCCTTGCATGTTTAGGGCCCCGTGTAATGGCGCCCTACCACGGGGTGGGGAATGGCAATATACACCAGATATGCACCTCACTGATTAATATGGGCATGAGTCAGAACGAAGAAAAAATTTACGCCAACTTAACTCACTATTGATTGGACAAGCCGAGCACATTTTGCATGGATGTAATGAATACATGCATGTTGCTCCCTGAAACTAGCACTTCTCACGCCATGCCATGGCCATCTGCTGGGATCCTTATGTGCTTTAAATACCCTCGACTTGAAGCTAAAACGTTCGTAATGGAACAATTTTCAAGCACAAATGTTAAAAAAACACAATAAAATGAGAAGGAACCGTTTGATGACTTTATCACAGCTCAAGTTTTCATTATGCTCAATAGAAATTAGGGGCTGTTAGTCATAGGGTATCCACAAAGCTGGATAACTTGGAATTGGCAGGGAAATTGGAGTCAGGATAAAAGTCATGGAAATTCAATATAAAAATTTCACGTAGCCATTATCAGAAAAGTCAAAGGATGTCATATTCAACCAGTTCTGCATTTAGCTCATTTGGTTTTTTAACCAAAGCATGTTTTTGTCTACTTGCACAACTATTTCATGGTACAATTATGTGTAACCTCCTATAAGTTAAAAATTTAAATATGAGTAACAAGACTTGAAGTTGTTTATCAAAGTGTCTTACAATATTAATTTTTCAGTTGTCAGGATGCATGGTCAGGGAAAATTGTTTTAAAACCTGGAAAAGTCAGGGTAGTTGAAAATATCATTTCTGAAGGAACTTTGCTAGTGTTCTCCTTTGATGTACTATTGAAATCTGAAACAGCAGAGTATGTTTATTTAATGATAGAAATATATCACACTATATAAGATTCCCTTTAAAAAATTTGCATGAAATTGTTTCTTTCAATTATTTTCTTCACAACGATTAGGCCTACCATTCGAAGTAATTTATGAAAATGTATATTGCATTAAAATATGCTGTCATTCACTGGTTTTTTATTTAATTATAAGGAAAAAAAATGACATTAAGAAGGAAGGTTTGCTCAGGTTTCAAGGGACCATATAAACGAGTCATCCCCTGAGGCTCTTGCAAACCCATCCATATTTTTTACTGAAATAATTTCAACGTCAAATATTAATTGCAGTGCACGTTTGCATGCATCGAGTTATTGGACATTTTTTGAATTAAATTATGGGTCTTTTTTTTGCTCTAACTTTTCTATCAATATACCAAAAATAAATTAGTTATTTTCATCCCCCACAGAAAATGGGGCAGAAAATGCGTTTCTCTAATGCCTGCCATGGACGGATGGAAAAGTTGCCTTAGGGACTATTGAAAATAGCGTTGGATTACCATGTTATAGGCTGCATTTTTGGGAAAATGGGTTCTAGTTTGACCAGTAGCGATATGCATTGTATATATTATGCATGGGAGAGATATTATCTTGCGGTTGGCAGTTTTTAGATACGTCTTCGGATTTCGTTCCTATAACTGGATTAAAATGCATTTTCATGGGTGTCCTCATTGTGCATCTGTCGTGGGATGACCCCTCGTACCTTTAGGCAAAATGTTGCAACGTCCTTATTCATCTGATTAATATGTATCGTGTTCGAGATGGAGGAAATCTGCATTGGCTAAATGAGGTTTCTCTTTAGCAGTTTTGCAAAATGTCATGAACCGAAAGGATGTTGAGGCTTTTAATGCTCTTATGGTTGAACACTCTTGAAAGAAAATTGCCAGTCTTAAGCGAATTTGGCCATTAGAAAATGTCGGAAATGGTGGAAAAAGCATCAAAAGTGCTATTGTTTTCTGTTTGGCTGGAATTAAATTCGAGACTTAGTTCAAAATCACCACTGGGCTGAAATAGCACTCAGACACTACACAGCATTTTATATAATAAAGCCCCTGGCAACAAATTGGCTAGAATAAACGAGTTTCTGAAATCATCGAAATACATTATATGAAAACCCTCTGTTGCTAACTCAAGTGTTTATAGATTTTACGGTTAAACTTTTTTAAAAGTAAGTTTTAGGCGTCTGAAGCATTTGGAAATGATTCAACCTGGGATTATTTACTTATTATCTATTTTCTAAAAAATATCAAAACCGATTACACTCGAAGTGTGTTTTTATGAAAAGTGAAACAACAGTAATGCATAATTTATTTCACGTCCATTAGGTACATTTATTTAGGAAGTTCATTTGATATATACATATCATTAATTTTTTTGAAAAGTTCATGATGATAAGGCATTCATCTTTTTTTGGAAAAAACTTTTTTCTCTATAATAATATGAATTCTCTATGATATGATAAGAATAATATACAGTACATTATTACCCGTCTAAAATAATCCTGTGTAAAATAATATCCTCTCTAAGATAATAAAATGTACTTGTCCTGACTTGGGACCCATGTATAAAAGAATAAACCTCCATAAAGGGATATTTAGTAATTTTTATTGGTCCTAATGATTTTTTTAAGGGAACAATGGAACTGTTAAAAATATCAAACATGGAAACAAAAATGCAAGGGAGATGCACGGCAGTAACTATAATACCTGACTATACTGACTAATCTTATACATGTAAACATGTAGAAGGATTGAATAAAACCCGGGGAAATTCCCTGTTTTGCAGCTGTGTAAATAGTGGCGACCAATAACTAGTGACTCATGAAGAAGTAAAAAAGGAAAAATTCCCTATTTGCATCTGCATACACTGTAGCATGTTCACATATGAACCTGTCTAAAATAATAACCTTTCTAAAATAATATTTTTTATCTGGTCCCAAGAGTATTATTTTAGACAGGTTCTACTATAAATGCATTATAGAGCGTAATGAAATTTTTTAAAATTGCGAGTACGTTAGTCCACATTGTTCTAAATGCTCTGAAACAGAATAAACCCTATAGCGGGAAAATACTTGGGATTTGTAATAACAATTATATTATCACTGTGCATTACATCGTTATTAATCCTCGCATCACAAGGTCCTATGCCTTTGACATTAATTTGTCTATTTCTTTCTGTCATTTTCAGTATTACGAGATGATTTCCGAGTAGCTCCCAAAAATGTCCGTGCAGCTTTGAGTGAAGCAGCCACCATCGAGTGTTCCTCGCCAAAGGGATATCCCGAACCCACAGTTAGATGGAAGAAAAATGGGGAATATTTGAGCCTGCCCAGCAACAATCGGATTCACATCTCTGATGGAGGCAGTCTGGTCATTGGCGATGTCCGGCAGACAGATGCTGGACGCTACACCTGCGTTGCAGAGAATATTGTGGGCAAAAGAGAAAGTGTCTCTGCAGTACTTTCAGTTCACAGTAAGCTATTTTTACTATTTCTTCATCGTACGTCTTTCATAATTTAGCAATATTAATATATGATCTCAATAGTTGTGTGATTGCAATACTTCTCAATCCCATTTCTTATGTTTATGCCGGGGATGTGTTGTATAAACATATTTTTTTTATTTAAACAGTAAAACCCAATTTCGTAAGTATGCCCGAAGATGTAACGGCAATTGCGGATGAGACCGTCATGTTTGACTGTAAAATAAGCGGTGATCCAACACCAACAGTTATCTGGAGGAGGCAGGATGGCAAAATGCCCATTGGAAGGTAATGGTGGTTGTTGAATGAAAATGTGCCAATTTGCATATTTGGAAGAATACCCATGTCACAAAGTTTTTAATTTATTTTAGGGCGCAAATCCAAGAAGATAAGAGCTTGAAAATTGAACGTGTCACTCCTGCCGACGAGGGACTTTACATCTGCGAAGCAGAAAACCTTGTTGGAAGTGTGACTGCATCTGCGACTTTGGTGGTTCACTGTAAGTACCATTAATAATTTACATCTTTTTTCATTGCACTATTTGAAAAATGAGGTCTTGTACTGAAAACAGCGCCAAATTACAATTTCCAAATATTACGTCTTTGATTAATGGATGTTGCAGGCATTGAACCCACATACTCGGTCTGGTGACATTCAGCAATGGTATATGTACTTTTTGGATTGTGGATTTCTGCAATTTCTTGTCAGATTTTTATTATAACTACACTGTACTTTAGTGGCCATCAAACAGTTTTGGTGCATCTTTTCTTTCGTTCTTTCCACCTCAGTGACCATGCAAGACTGTTGAAGCGTGGTGCAACCGATCTTAGATATTTAATCCAATCTGCCACTGCAAAGGATTCTGTAAACTCCTTGCTTTTCTAATAGAAATTTTATATTTAACAGCTAAGAACAAATTTGCTTTATGGCAAAGTTTCTAGTCTGTGGTTTTTCGAAGATTGCATCGGAAATCAATCTTTTCTGAGGGATTTTTTTTAATTTAGTTGCAAGTGCAAGTTTCGTGGTTTGGTGCAATTACGAATTTCCCTTAAACAAACAGTTAGTTGCACAGCTCTATGTTTCTCGATAATCTAAATATAATACGCCATGAGTAATGGTTGACAACTTAGGCATCGTATTTATGGGATTTCATTTTACGGGCATGCGTTTTATGGATCGGACCGAAATTGCTTATCGGATTATTTGTTTTTAAACAGATATGCGACGAGGGAGCCTATAGCGGGGTGAAGAATTTTTTCTCTTTAGGTCCAAATTCATTAAAAGCCTGCAGTTTTTTTTTTAATACGAGATCGCTACCTTCTTTTTTATGTTCGGCCTCAGATGAAATTGCGATGAAATTAAATCATGTTCGGAATTGCTTTTTTCAGCCACCTAATTTGTGTGCTGCAATTCATCTACCCATACTTCTGGCATATTCCACTCCGAGCTAATTCACGTTCAGGACAATTCTTTATGGCGTCTAAACTGCAAATCTGGCATCTTGGATGTCTTAACAATCTTCGGACCTTTTTTTTCGGGGGTTTCGGTTCCTCGTTCGCCCCCCCATCATGTTGCCTTACTTGGCTGGTTTCATTCTTAAGCTTTATTGGTATCGATTTGCCATCAGGCGTTTCGCCTTAATTAGAAGAATGTTGTAATTACGGCTGGCTGCCTGCCTGCTCCAATGGCAGGAGACGTGGTTTATTGCCGAGGAATGGCAAGACCGTATACAGAAACAAAAAGCAGGGGAAATCAATGTTGGAGAGCTAGAGAGTGAGGGGATGCCGAAGATGCTTTCGGCTTATTGTTGGTTGGGATAAAAGCTGGAGAGAAGGCCAGGGGGATGGTTGGGGGGGATAACTAGCTGGGGAGCTACTTCATGGCCCAATTCACTTTAGATGCTCGAGCAGTCTTTTCATACATCAAATATTTGAGTGGTCGACTAGTTGCTAGCTGGGGGTACTATATACGTATCCAGTAAGCATCCGATGGAACAGACTCGCGCTCACGTATACTTTTTTCCATTGTGCATGTACCGTGCCGTTTAATGCATTTTCTTATAATGTTCATTGGATCTGGCTTTTTGGTTTTTTAAATGTCTTTTTGAAACGCCTAATGCTCTCTACATTAGTTCGTTACCGCTCTCTTTCTCATTAAAATGGCTCGTTGCAAGAATGTTAGCATTTAACAAGCAAGAATGTAACAAAGAAATGGGATTTAGTGGATGCACTTTCAAGTGCAAAATCAAGAGACATGAATCCTAGTTTTTTTTTGTACGCTAAACAAAAGCAAACAATAAAATCTGCTTTAATAGCCGTACTCCATGTCTACGGTGCACTTCAATGGTGAAGTTGCTTGAATTTGCATTTATGAATTTTGAGAACAGTAATCATATGCAATATGTTGATATAAAAAATTGCTGTAGAAAATCCATATGGAAAAAAATTGGTTGTGAAAATACACTGCTGTTGGAAATTGCATTGGCATTCAGACATGATGCGGTTATTACGTAACTGTTTCGATTTTTTTTGAAAAATATCCCCATTTTCTCGTTCCGGAGAAAATTTCATTTTAGTTATGTCTATATTTTCAGACACCAATTATTTCTTTATTTTTCATTTGTATAATAAAAATAAATTACCGAGCTTTGTTTTCTAAAATAAACATTCATTTTGATTTTAGTGCCAGAGTATAAATTTCTAATTTTATTGTGTCTGATGCTGTAAATCGAATTCTTGAAAGTGTTCACCAACAGACTGCTGGGGAAAGAGCTGCATTTTGATGAAAATTTATATGAAAGAATGGCACGCACACATTCGGCAGTGGAAACTTTGCTTTTTCCCCTTGCGGAGTATTTTTTTATATCATCATCGTGAGCTGCTGTTCGCTCCAAATAGCTTTAATCAGACGGCCTCATTCACTTTCAATCATCCTGATTGAAAAAAGCCAATGAAGGAGCCTTGTTCACGTAATCTTTATGCATTGTATCCATCTCGCCTCCTTCCTTCAAACCAATTTGAGAAAACGAAATAAATAGCCGAACATAAAATTCAACGTGTTAGCTCCCCCAGCCCCATGTTAAATTAATCAGGTAGTGAGAAACGAAAAAAAGAAAATGGCACCAAAAAATAGCTGATGTTTCACGCGTTGCAACACTGCACATTTTTTTAATCTACGGGTTGTTTTTTTCAGATAAGTGCTGAATAGTGTATGCCTTGTAGCATATTTAAATAACACCGGTTTGCGGCACGTTGTCGTTAACCAGCAATCCACACTTACATTGTTTTTTTTTTACAGCGAGACCCAGCTTCACCATTAGACCAAAGGACCAGAAAGTAGGGTTGAATGGAATTGCCACATTTGCATGCGCAACTACGGGGAATCCACCTCCTGCGGTGTTTTGGACTAAAGAGGGTAGCCAGGTATGTTTGAAACAATTGGATTTTTTTCAGTAAAAAAACAGTTTTGATGTGAACTATCTTATTCTTTAAGGTGTTGATGTTCCCCGGTCAACCTCACGGACGTTTTTCGGTGTCTGCCGATGGAGAATTAAAAATATCCGGTGTTCTGCGAGAAGATGAAGCCTACTATATTTGCTCGGCTTTAAGCGTTGCGGGCAGTTCGATTTCGAAAGCATATTTAAAAGTCACAGGTGGGGCAGAGTTTTGTTACTTTTATGGTTAAAAAAAATTATATTAGTAGCATTTTGGTGATCGGACGTTTCTTTTGTTATCTTATAGCTCTGGCAGATCTCCCACCTCCGGTGATACGCATGGGTCCTGCCAACCAAACGTTGCCGCTGAAGAGCGTGGCTATGTTACCGTGCCAAGCATCGGGAAATCCCACTCCTACCATCAGGTGGCTCATCAATGGGCAGGGTCTTGTTTCTAACAATCCAAGAATAACGCTTTTGGATTCTGGGACATTGCAGATTGATGGTGAGTGCCTTTTTTTTTCTAAATTATTTTTTAATTTGATTTTGGAATCTGATAGAAACAAATGGAATGTACCAGGACCTAGCATAAATATTCTATTATTTGTTTCAATTTTTTGTTTAAATATATGTATATTACGGCACCCGGTCAAAACCGCGCAGGACTTAAGGGTGCCGACAAAATCGCGCCGATAATGGCGCTTCGCGACAAAAGCGCACTAGCCAAAAGAGCACCGAAAATAGCGCAAATGCCATATGCCGGCCTGCAGCGCTGCCTAACCCGCCCTAACCCAAACTAACCTATCCTAACCTATTTGGTACGAAACATTCGGCACCGGATAGGTTAGCTTGCGTTAGTGCGGGGTTAGGTTACGCTAATGTTTTAACGCGCATATATCGGCGCGCTTTTGTCTCGTAGGCGCCATTATTGGCGCCCTTTAGTCCTGTGCGGCATTGACGGGTCGCCGTATATTACATGTCATGGAAATATGTCCGTTAAGCTATAGTTTACCAGACCCTCTACAATTATAAACTTTACGGACATATTTCCATGAAATGGAATATACATATACATTAACAAATAATTGAAACAAATAATAGAATATTTATGCAAGGTCCTCGTACATTCCATTTGTTCCTAACAGTTTCCAAAATTAAATAAAAAATAATTGAGAAAAAAAGGCTTATGTTGGTATGCAACCCTCTTAAGTGTATCATGGCATAAAAACAGGAATTCTGTAATAAATAGAAACAAATATAAAATATATTCTTTTCCCATAATGCAATACTATGATAAAACGTTTTTAAATTTATGTTGGTATTCTTGTCATATTTAAATAGATCTTCAGCTAGCTGATTCAGGACTGTATACATGTGCGGCATCAAGCGAAAGTGGTGAAACATCATGGAGTGCATCACTTTCAGTAGAATGTACGTATCGCTACTCATCGTTTAGTCTTGTAGGAATGCAGATATCTGCAAATATTATAATTTTAGTTGTTTTAAAAATCTGAACACATTTCACCATTGTATATTTAATTAGCACCTACGAATCCCAACGTCATTTTTCACCGTACACCCGATTTCTCCACTTTTCCCGGGCCACCGAGCAAACCGGCAATCACCAATGTCACAGATGCTTCCGTGGCTTTAGCATGGCGACGCAATGCCAAACAGGGCACATCTACATTGATCGGCTATACTGGTAGGAACAGATTTTCTGTTTTTAAGTGCAGTTTTGTAGTTTTGATTTTCTGAATCTAAGACGATGAATCCATTGCAGTGGAGTATTTCAGCAGCGATTTGCAAACCGGCTGGGTTGTGGCAGCACACCGCATAGTCAGCGAATCCTACGTAGTTCACAACCTAAGGCCGGACACTAGCTACGTCTTCCTGATTCGTGCCGAAAATTCTCACGGATTAAGTTTGCCGAGTCCGATTTCGGATATCGTGCACACCCTCGGATCCAGGCGTGCGCTTCCGGACCACGATATGGACGACGCTAGGGCAAAGCTCGGTGGAATTGTTGTGGATCTCAAGGAAGTGAAAGCGCTCAGTTCGACTGCCATTAAACTGTCGTGGGAGGCAAGGATTTCACTCTTTATTATGGGTTTAATTATGGTTGAAATCTTCGCTTTGGCTAATTAAGTTAATAATTTCAAAAATTCAGATTCGAGTAGAGGAAGAATTTGTGGAAGGGTTTTACATCCGTTTTCGCGACATGAGCGGCGGCTCACAAAAGTACAATATGGTTACCGTTTTGAACGCTGGAGCCTCGTCGTACATTATCACCAATCTAAGGAAATTTACGAAATATCAATTCTTTCTGGTTCCTTTCTATAAAACGGTGGAAGGGCAGCCCAGTAATTCAAGAAACGAGCAAACTCTTGAAGATGGTAAGGACATTTTTTTTCAGCCGTCTTTTGAAAATGCCATATTTATTAAAGAGGGTTGCATATCAGAATAAGCCTTTTTTTCTAAATTATTTTTTAATTTAATTTTGGAAACTGATAATAACAAATGGAATGTACGAGGACCTAGCATAAATATTCTATTATTTGTTTAAATATATGTATATTACATTTCATGGAAATCTGTCCGTATACTTTATAATTCTAGAGGGTCTGTTAAACTTTACAGACATATTTCCATGAAATGGAATATACATATACATTAACAAATAATTGAAACAAATAATAGAATATTTGTGCTAGGTCTTTGTACATTTCATTTGTTCCTGTCAGTTTTTAAAATTAAATAAATAAACAATTTAGAAAAAAAGGCTTATTCTGGTATGCAGTCCTCTAAAGTGTTTTGTAATTCAGTGTAATCTGACCGTTAAAATATTGGTTATACATGCAGTTATTTGAAGGTTAGTCTTCGAAATGGCATATCTTAAAATTGTCATAAAAATACAAAATTTGACTGGAGTGTACCCGGCCGGGATATTTAAAAAAAAGTGCAATTCGTATTTATGAAGTGCAGCTCGGGTATTTTTTATTCATGATCTTCATACGTTTTAACAAACGTTTGTCCAACTTGTGCAATTTTTCTAGTGCCTTCTTCTCCACCTGATGGTGTTAATGTCAGAGTGTTAAATGTCACAACCGCACAGCTCGGTTGGTCGCCTCCACCACCTCAACATAGAAATGGCGTATTAAGAGGATATCTTGTAAGTCTAGTTTCTCAAAGTATGGTTTATGTTCCCAGGGTCTCATATCTGAGCTGCTCTCATTAGTATCGATTTTATTTAAATAATAGATTCACGCTAGAGTCAATTCTACGTATTTACATGCCAACATCACAGCAAACGCCACTACTACGATGACAATGTTAACGAATCTGTCTTCTGGGGTGACCTACACAATTCGTATTGTGGCATACACAAGTATAGGATTGGGTCCTTTTAGCACCCCTGCCATTCTTAGAATGGGTGAGTAAACTTCTTGAAATGGATATTTATTTTATTTATCGACTTTCAATTTACGAGGAATGCTATCTGACATTTTAGATCCTGCGCTGTTGGTATCGGAGCATGCCGATGGGATGCTTCCCAATTCTTTAAACAGTTTTGTTAAACAACCGTGGTTCATCGGCCTAATTGGCGGTCTCCTCTTTGTGGGGCTTTTCATTTTCTGCTTGGTTATATTTCTGAGGCGGCGTTCGGCACGGCAAAAATCGATGGGAGGAACGCTTATCAGTGAGTTGCTCTTTATCGATAATATTTAAGAGGGTTGCATACCAGAATAAGCCTTTTTTTATAAATTATTTTTTAATTTAATTTTGGTTACTGATAGGAACAAATGAAATGTACGTGGACCTAGTATAAATATTCTATTAATTGCTTAAATTTTTGTTTATGTATATGCATATTACATTTCATGGAAATATGTTTGTAAAGTTTATAATTGTAGAGGGTCTGGTACACTTTATGGACATATTACCCTGAAATGGAACAGACATATACATAAACAAAAAATTTAAACAAATAATAGAATATTTATGCTAGGCCGTCCTCGTACATTTCATTTTTTCTTATCAGTTTTTAAAATTAAATAAAAAAAAACCTAATTCTGGTATACAACCCTCTTAAAATTGAAATAGCGGTACCATATCTGCATCAGGAATACTAAAACACATTTTAATATTTTTAATGAATTTAATCTCTAGCCGATGACTTAACACGAGCCAATTTAAATGCCCGTGATGCAGCGCTTTGGATCGACAGAGGATGGAAAGTGATGGATACGGACAAAGACAGTAATTTAAGCGAAACTAAGTTATTGAATTGTGCCGGCAACGATCTTAATAGGTTTGTTAAAACGTTTCATCACGTTCAAAGGGTCAAATGCAAGGGATGCGTTTTTAATTATCTGTCTTTGTAGTTTATTTAACAGCGTTCCTGATTACGCCGAGGTTGACACTCGAAACTTGAAGACATTTTATAAAAAGGAACCATCTACGGTTCCCGCACCTTATGCCACTACAACACTGATCAATTCCGTGCAGAAACGACTGAACATGCAAGATAGCGACAGAGGATTTATGCCCATTCTTCCGAATAAAGATGGCAAAACTAGCGGCTCGGACGATAGCTGCATGAAGCCGGATGTGAGCAGCGATTCAAAGTCTGATAATAGTCGCTCTACGTACAATGCAGGTTTGTTAGTCGGGTTTCAAAATCGACTTTTCAGGGTTCCCACTACAATCTGGAAAATGGTTCCTATGACCAAACCTTAACCATGGTTTTATTGGGGACCCCATGAAATGAATATCAAAATTCGAGTTGTACCCAATACATGTTGTTAGTTTTGTATTTTTCAGACGGCATGGGTGGCGATTGTGGAGATGCTGGAAGTCCAACGAGCGATAGCGGTAGCATAATTATGGGTATGGAAACATAAATTATATCTAGTGGTTGCATTCTCAATCGACACGGGCATTTGCAAGCGATGTCGAAAGGTCTTTACCTATAATTTTTTTTAACGGTAATTATATTACACGTGCATTTTGCAGATGAAAATGGAATGCCCGTACGCAAGAAGCACGCCAAAATGTTCCGAGCAAACCCGAAGCAGCAGTTTGTTAACTGGGCAGAACTGCTACCTCCTCCGCCAGAACATCCACCTCCACCGAGCGACATGGGGTCACCGCCGTCGACCCCAACTCCACAAAAGTGTTACACTGCTAATAGAGCAATAAAGTCACAAGTAAGTTTACCGAACCTCGGGTTTTTTCTTAAGAGGGTTGCATACCAGAATAAGTCTTTTTTTCTAAATTATTTTTTAATTTAATTTTGGAACCTGATAGGAACAAGTGAAATGTACGAGGACCTAGCATAAATATTTTATTATTTGTTTAAGTTTTTTGTTTATGTATATGTATATTCCATTTCATGGAAATATGTACGTAAAAGTTTACAGGACCCTATTCAATTATAAACTTTACAGACATATCAGGGGGCCATGGCGGTATAGCATCATTATTTGACTTTTTTGGTCATTATCCTTTCAGAGTCCGCAGACACCGTGCAGGAATGCAATGTCATACAATGCAAATCGAGGTGGTTTTCATTCGCCGCTGGTCGGAAAACGACCGCAGGTTTCTCATCCTTCCACTCCATTGTTCATGGATAGCGAGCGTGGTCCAACACCCCCTATCCGAACATTCAAACCTCACCTGTGGGCAAACGGTGAACTAAGCGGCGTCGATCACATGCCGTTGGACCGCGGACCTTTGCCGCCGCCAATGCATCCGCAGCAGGGAGGAAGCTCGGCAGCCCCTATTAATTTCATCCAGAATCCGTTTATGGATCGCGGAATTCAGTCGTCCTTACCTAGTCTCGTGAGCGAACCCATCAACAGGTACTGCATGAACGGCAGCGATGGGCACCAGTACTCCATGAACGGCAGCGATGGGCATCAGTACTCCATGGTTGATTATGCTGGCGCCATGCAGGGCAAGTCTTGCATGGAGTCTGATGCCGAGGCAGTCCCAGATTATAGTGATATTGACCATTATGCCCGCACCGATGCGCGGACGCCTGAATCGAGCGTGGCTGGTGGAGACTTGGAATGTGCGATGCAAGGTTGGTATTTCAATTGTTTTTAATTAGATGCATCAAGTGTTCGCACACGTGTTTAGGGAACTCTTTGAATTGAAATATATAAGTAGGTCCTTCCATCAGTAGTAACAATTCTTAATGATAAATAGAAAAATGCTTCTATATTTAATAAATACCCCAAAAACAATGCTGAAATTTACTGCTGAATCCTTAAAATGTCGAAAAATCTATAATTCATGTGCACTGCTTGAGTGTATGTATTGATTGCTAACCTTCAGGGGCAGTAAAACAATTCAATTCAACTCATACCCTACAGTCAGAAAACTAATGTCATGTGGCAGGAGGTTATAAATGTTGCATTTATTAGAATTTAATGTAGCTTTAATTTATTTTGCATTATTTTATACAATTTTCTTAGAAAAAATTCTGATATTTTTTGTTTGAGTAATATTCACGATAAATGTTTCAACCAGAAACTGGCAATATTTTCACAAAAATTACAATTTCAGGATTTTGGGCAGTGAAATTTAACATCAGAGGGAATTAGCTATCCATATTGGAAATAAAAGAATGACCTCGTGACTTGCACATTTTGAAAAATAGGAAGAGGCTGCATTGTAACATTATTTATCTTGCATTATCACATAGGTACGCCAATCGCATCTTGGGTCAACATGACTGACCGCAGCGGTAACAGTTCTTGCACTAGCGCTAGGTCAAGTGCAGCCAGCTCATCTGATGGGTCTTTTTATACGGAAGCTGATTATGCTAGTGCCATTGCTAGGGCAGCAGAACACGCCGGCTTAAAGGTGGAAGGTTCCGTAATAACAGATCCCAAATCAGGTAATTTACAGTAACTAGTAGTTTTCAATCTTCCCTTTCACAATCCATTATAACAGAATCGGCTAACAAAATTAAAATTTTGTAGGTAAAAGACATATCTTTCCATTTCGGCATCGACAAAAGCGGCCGACGAGCCCTTACAGCACCGACAGCAATTACAGTACGGTAAACGAGCAGCACAGACCATACCAGAAAGCTCAGCGCAGAAAACAGCCTTCAGAAAGTAATCACTTGCTACCTGGTAAGTCAAATATGTTTTCACTAGGAAGTTTTTTTTAACTTAAACGCTGTGCGTAAAAATTAGTGCATTTATGCTTTTTCTTGCATAAAGGAAACGTTTCTTTGAAATCTTACTAACCCGTACTAGTTAGAACCTGGATTTGAAATTAACCTGTGCTTATCACCCATCCTTTATGCTGATCTGGCTTTGCGGGAATTCCCACGTAGATTCTCCACCGTTAGACACTCGCATGCTCACTCGACCAGTCACTAAATTATCTTAAAGTAAAATAACCACCTAATGAAGCTTGAAATGTCTAACTTTACTTACTAACAGTGCTTAGCTTTCTTTTTTTTTTGGTTCGAATTATCGCAGAAATGGAAAAATCATTTTTAATTATTAATTTGCAAAATACGATGGTCTTTTTTGAAATCTAGTCTTTCCATTTTACCAGTTTTTCATGGTTTTCCTTAGCAGTGGTGTTTGAATTTATCACACAAAAAATCATCCTAAAAATGTTTACGAACTGAAATCCATAGAATTTAGTCATAAACATCGAGAATTGTAATGTAGAGAACATTTTGAAACTTATGTGCCAGACCTGCTCTGTTTGTTTAGCTTAGTAAAAGCTGATGGTTTCACATAATTTGTGGGCTATGCAAAAATATATGCATGCATAAAATCGAATTCTCTTACCATAAAAACATGTACTTGCCCACTTTTATAATGCTGTTATTAACGGATTTATGTTAGGCCAACAGCTGCCTCAGTATGGCTTCATGTCCAAATCCTTGGAAAGACCACCTGTCCAAGGGCAAATGAGCAGAGTACCACTTTTCACTGCTCAACTTCCTATGCAGCTCTCTTATGGTTAGCGAAAACACATATCTAACATGCACGGCTAATTAGGCCAAAGAAATTAATTTTGTTATGAATTTTAAAAAATGCAATTTAAAAAAATCATATGATTAGTGATTTTGCTCATGACCAGTTTTAATTTCATCTAGAAAATCCTTGAAAATTAACTCACATTAGGTATTTAGTCTTCCTTTTATTTTATTTTAATTACAATATTTTTCCTGGCTTTTTTTGCCATCAATAAAATATTAGTTTTTGAAGAAAAAAAAATAGATTAAAGGGCAAACTAATATTTATAAAAAATTGAGCAGTTGCATTTCAAAATATTTAATCTATTTGTTATGGGAGAATTTATTAACTTAAAAAACACTTTTTACAAAAATTTGATTAAGTTAAGATTTTAGTTCAAATAAATTTCAGCAAATGATGCTTTTGTTGTTTATTTATCCACATTATAACAATGAACCCAAGGTACACTTTCTTTGGCCTATTTGGTATTTCTCACCGCTTTTTAAATTCACTCTGTTTTTGCGTATAAGCATGCAAAGCTTAATTTACGCGAAGCTTGTTCTTAAATCGCACGATTGGCATGGCTGGATTTCTTATTACGCATTCAAATATTAGTGTTTTCAATATTAATCTGTGGGCTGCCAATTATTCGTTCATGGATTGCTTACATGCTTGCAATAATTATTTTTTTAAGAAATTGCCAAACTGCTATTAAAGTATTTCCTTAATTATCCTTCCCTACCCTGCTTCCCTTTTCGCCAACATAGAAGACATTCCCATTTACAACAGGCCAAATTTCCTAACCCCTTCGTCCACTCCTGCACAATCTCAAAATTCATCTTTAGCATCCCGAAAGAAGCAACAAATAAAGCAGCAGCAGCGACCGATGGTCAACGGTCTATCATCCCACCCTCAGTCCAACTCGATTAACGGACATTCGCACTCGCCGCACAGTACGCTCAGCGACAAAGTGATGGCCACGAATTTTATGAAATCAATGGCTGCAGGCAATAATCTCCAGGACAATAATGTAAGTAAATATAATTTCAGGCATCTCAGCCTGCCTATAAATTCCTATATTTTTGATGTTGTCGTATATTTCCTATATTTTTATTAACTTTTGTACAGGATTGCAATAACCAGAGTGATTAAACAAGTCCTGAAAGTCCTATATATTCCTAAAAAAGTCCTTAATATTTTTAAAAATGTCCTTAATCCCCTCTGTTTGAACTTACCCTAGTTATGATGATTGGTTAAATGTGCAGAGAGCCAATTAACGTAATTTTTACAAATTACAAATCTGATGCGCTAAAAATACAGTAAATTTTGTCTTAATTTTGGCATAAATGCGAATTAAAAATAAAATAGTATACATTTAAAGTCACCTTTAACTTTTAAAATTAAGTACTAAAATTTAATCTAAAAAAGTCCTAAATATTTAATATGAAAAAGTGTTAGCCACCCGGTGCTATAATTCCTATTTTTTTGAAGAAAATGTCCTATATTTTCAAAGAAGATGTCCTATAATTCCTATATTTTTGTATCCCTAAAAGTGGCTGGGATACCTGTTTAAAGTTTGAATGTGAAAATCTACTCGATACATTTTTGTTCGTCGTCTTACAGTACTATATATTTGTATTTTTCAGACTGCGGTAGTTTGATTGACGCACGTGGGATCCTGAAATACGAGCAATGAACTGGTATTCGTGAATTCTGAAATATTTCATGAAGAGTGAAACAATAAGGTTGAGGCGTGGAGATCATTCCCACCAAGAACGCTGCTTACGGCATACAGGATTTTGATTTTATATTTCTTTGTGTAAACTTTCTACATGTGTTTGAAATTGGATGTTTGATTTTTCATCTGAATTGTAATTATATTACTGTGGGATAATAATATCGATCAGTGTTCCATCTCGATGAATTTTAGTTGCTGGGCAACACGTTGCACGTCCACTCACATCGGTGGACTCAGGGCCCAAAGGAGGCCACGTTTTTTATAGGTTAATTATTGATTTAT
Source organism: Xestoiulus laeticollis (assembly GCA_034698905.1). Taxonomy (NCBI): domain Eukaryota; kingdom Metazoa; phylum Arthropoda; class Diplopoda; order Julida; family Julidae; genus Xestoiulus; species Xestoiulus laeticollis. Next base: position 3,520 of record JAQGCC010000024.1, on the reverse strand, counting down.
GTGATTTCCCCTTTTCCTTTATTGTGTCCTGCACTGCCTAAACTGCCGAGAACCCTGATTTAAAGGAACATTTTTTTTGTTCCGAAGCAAAAAATATTAATTATGTAAATATTGTAGGTCATAGACGACGAGAAGTTTTTAAAAATAAGTAAAAAAAATAAGGCAGGAGAGATTTGTATATGCCTTTTTTTCTACGAGGACTTTCAATACTTAAACATTTTGTGTGCATGTACAGAGAATACAATGTGTAAGTACCACTGGAATGACGTGGATATATTGTACTTGAAAATTTCTGAGCACCCGTAAAAACTGTCAAGAAGAATATTTGTTTTAATATGATTTATCAATAAATGTATGTGAATAAATTGTGATTTAAATTTAATGAAATCTTAGCAAAAGCCATGAGGGAAAAGATGTATGTCATCAGTAAACAAATAACTAAGAATAATCAAAACTTAAATTACATATAGACATACAGTGTATATTTCATGTACACATGCATGTATGGTTCTAAGATTTTTTTTATAAAATTTCTATGCAAATGTTAGTTTTCATGCAAAAAGGCTAGAATTTCTGATCTGATTTTGAATTTTTTGAGAAAACCTAATATTTGCAAAATAAGGTTTTTTAAATTTGTAAAAAAAGTTATATTGTTATGGTGGTATAAATTGGTCGTGGAATTCCTTGAAAATTTAACGAATGAGCATTGAAAATTTTTAAATATGTTTGAATTTTTTTAAATAGTTTAATCATTTTCTGAAATAACTTAACAATTTTATATATGGATATTTTGCATGCATATGCATGCATGGAATGAAAGCTACAAATCCTAATATTTTATTTTAAATCGTGTCATGATATACTGGTACTATTTGAAAAAATATTACTCGTATTTTATTATCTTTTATTTATTTTAACGGTAAGTTTCTTGTTTATTTATAAAAAATCACTTTCCATTTTAATATCAAAAATGAAATATGCAAATAATTCATGCAGATCTGCAAAGAAAGTGATTTTCGATATTTTTTTCACCTTCCATTTCGAATTCTTTTATAATGGGCGGTGTTTCTAGAAAATACGTTAAAGGGATTTTTGTTTAATCTCATCATTGAATTTCATCTTTATGATTAGTTGTTGCCGGCCTTTAGTTTTGTATGCACCCTGTATAGGTGTTACATAGGGAATTTGCAATGTCAATTGTAATCGGCAACACTGCCAGCATATGATTGTTACGTCATTACAAACTTCGGCATTGGAAAGGGCGCATCTGTTTCGAAGTTTGCCTGCGTTTTTTAATTGAATTCATAATTTATATTAATTACGTTGTAATCAATCACTCGGAAAATGTCTGCCAATGATTTGGAAAATCTAATAGGAAATATTGATGCGAAGAAAACACCTACGGTTGACTTTAAAGACAGGTAAGCTTAGGCCTAGTTTATGTTCTCTTTAGAAGTTAACATCTCAGGAAAAAAGCTTACAGGTGTGAAAGTTATTATGAATAGTTATTTCCCTATAATAATGTTATGACTTAGTGAAATTTATAAGAAATTGTTTGAAGTCTTGATTTGGATTTGTAATATTTGCCATATTATTCAATTAATTATATAGTCATAACGTGGGTGTTATTCAAAAGTCAATCCATTTATAGTCTGTGAGTATGTATGACAAACATGTTTACAGTAAATCCAGGTAAAGGGACCACTTCTGCATGAATAGTGACCACTTTTCATAAATTGGTCACCTTTAGCAGGTTTTACTTTTTACTGTAATTTTTATTTCTTGAATTCCACATTTGATACATTTTTATAAGGGTGTTTAATTAACCTTTTTGAACATCCCTGAATTATCATATATATTTGTAATACCTTTGCATTCAGTTTTTTTTTATCTTTTCTCAATTGCTATGTTGTGGTGCTGATGTGTTAATATTATTAATCTCCACACTATTTTCCTATATTTTGTTGGTTTTAATATTATATGCAACTGCATTTGCAACATGTCCGAATGGTTATACCCCTAATATCCACTTGCTTCTTCCCATTTATTCCCACTAAAATGCACGTTTTTGTTCGCTTTTAATTACTATTGCGGTGGTGACATCACGAGTTGCTCAAATTCATTTAGAATGGCTTTTGTAGTGTTTGTAATACTTGTCTGTAGTTGGTGAATTGTGGTTTAAATTTGTATTGCATCCAAAGGTTGTGCATTCGCTTTGAAAAGACTTATTTTTTTCTATGTACATGTATATTGATAATGGTTTAGCTGGCTTGTGTGAATGATGATTAAAACTGCTTTTGGTTACACTTTTCATAATCAGGTGGGATGATAATATCTAGCTATTCATTTCTGCCTGTTTTGACATTCTTTGAAAAAACAGTTTGAATGGTCATAACCCTCTTGACATAAAAGGAAACACCTGGGCGTCATCTAACAATAAATGAAATAAACCCAAGTGTTTGGAGCTATAGCTACTTCAAGAGTTGAAGTTATAATTATGCTTTCGCTTCACAAATGTAGGCTGTTGTCGCTAAACTTGAGCAGCCCGGCCACGTACGACTGGTTTCAAAAGCGACGACAAAATATCCGCCCATGGGGGACGTTTATTAACACCAGCAAATTCAAATTGCCGGCCAATGCTGGCCACGGTACTCAGCGTATCGTTCAAAATGTTGATTATTTTCAAAGCAACTACATCTTCGTCTTCATCGGATTGGTTTTCTATTGCCTGTAAGTATGACTTGGTTGCGCAGAATCGTTTGATTTATAGGCGAGGTCGTTATGGCCAATGGATGATTATTTTACAAATTTCTTCTTCTAATTTCAGTTTAACTTCTCCTTTGCTTCTAATTGCTGTAGCTGCCTCGGGTGGTGCTTGTTATATCATCAGATTAAAAAATGCTCAACAGAAAGTTAAAATTTTTGGTATTTATTCCTTTAAAATAGTCTTGCTTACAACAGCTTTGAGAAAGCAGTCGTTATTCAAATTAACTCTAATATGGTTGATATTTATTATTGTTTACCATTTACTTGTTGTTAAACAGGTAATGAACTAACCATGGCCCAACAATATGGGCTAGTAATGTTGTGCTCCTTCCCTTTGTTCTATCTCGCCGGTGCCGGATCAGTCGTTTTTTGGATCATTGGTAAGGCAATAAGACAATTGTTGAAGGAATTTAACAAATTGCACATGAGAATTAGTATATATGCAAATTCTTTTATGCAGGAGCTTCATTTTTTCTGATTATGATACACGCAACTTTCTTTGCTATTGAAACCGTAACTTCCAGTGAGGAGAGCTTCGATCTACAGATGGAAACCGTGTAAATACAATATCTGGAGGTTTTTAAACCTCGGGGCTTCCTTACCAAGTTTTATAGGCACAGTTGATGCCTTCGTAAAAATGCACTGTGTTAAATTATATTTATATACTGTATAGCCTGGGTTATTTATACATGTAAATAAAATTGTCAATTTACTGAAATGTTAATATCATTGTTTTTTCTGCACTATTGAAGTC
>JAQGCC010000023.1:0-83936 GCA_034698905.1 Xestoiulus laeticollis | reverse complement strand
TCTTAGCATTACTTATAATTTGGTTGTCCTTTTTATACTTCTTGATGATATGCTGGATGGTTTGTGGAACATTTTGATTCATTTCAGCAATTTGCCTGATGGATTTTCCATCCTGATGATGGACAATGATTGATTCGTGTTTTTTCCATGTAAATATGGGCACCCATAACACAAGTACATAGTTTTCCTTTATAAGCACACAAAATTGAAAGAAGATGAAAATACCAATCGTATTTAAACTATTATAACTTTTTGCATGTTCAAATGTCTCAGAACTCCATGAAATCGGGACTGTATGATTTTCACTTTGACATTGCTTTCCTGTATAATTTACATTTTGACATTGATGTGTGTATTTATCTGTGTTATTTAGAAGTTATTTCCTGTGTTGATGTTTGTTTTCTGTTCTTTAATATGTAATTGATCAGATATTAACAAAAAATGTTATTAAACTTTTAAATGAAATGAAGACCATGTTGTGATGAATTGGGATGAATGCACAACTAGTTCTTCAAATGGCATTGGACATACATTATATTAGTACATGTTGACTTCACGTATGGCTCTTAATATTCCCAAATAAGAGCAACAACTTCCCTGAATATTAATCTGGTTATAATGCACGGTTTTTGGAAATTAAATACATATAGCTGCACCACTAGTTGAAAACGTGCTATACGCGATCGATAAGATTGGTCTTAGCTGTTGTTCTGTGCACCAAGTATTCATTAGGGTGGGACAGGTGACATGTAGTCCAGGTAATTAAAGTATACATATACGCGTTGCTATCGCATAATAGGGCAGCTGCTACAATTCATTTTATTGGACCCCCAATTACACCCATGCACTTAAAAATTACAAGTGCATAATAATACGGGGCCTACATCATAGAACCTCCCGCATTGCCAAATGACTTAATACGTTGTGCAATGGATGGCTTCTCTGATTACCGCTTCCAGAAACCATATAGTCATCAGGAGGAACTGCAATTTGTCCCAGATGCATAAAGCCAAAAAAACTGCCGAAAAAGCAACTGCAGACACTCGCATCACCACTAAACCCAACAAACAGAAGTGGGGGTCTCTGAAGGAATTTTACTACAGAAAATAGCTGCAAGAGTCCAATAAACCATGGACAAGGGAGGAGGAAATTTAAGAAATTGAGATCAGCCGCCTGCCAAAGGGGCTGGTCAAGGGGTCTCCCTTCAGGCCATTCCCTTTTAACACTTCCTGTGCGATGTTATTGTCCCTATGCTCCCCCTACGTCTTGCAAATCCACCGCAAGACCTATGGCCTTCGCCGTTAAGTCCCAACACCCCAAACACAGGCCACAATAAACCCGGCTATAAAAGGGATAAATAGGCAGTTGCCCCATTGTCGGTTAGCAGTTTTTATTCCAGCATTGAAAAACCAGATTCCTTTGTATGTAACCGTATCTTATATTCACACTTCACAGTGCGCATGCCCAGTTGCCATTGAAAATGTGCTATCATCCCCCATCAGGTGTCAAACCAATCAGAAGGGGTGGAGAAAGGTGGTGGTAGAAAAACATAAGGTATTAAACATATCTTCGCCCCTGCCAAAAACCCGGGGTTCCCGCACCCTATAGCTTCTTGGATGCATGTCTATCCATGGCATGCAAGCTACGGCCCTAGCGGCGCATGATGCTGTTTTGAAAGGTGGAACAATAAGGGCTATATTTCACGCCGATAATGGTGGCAGGGCAGGACAGGGCATGACGAAGGTAAGGTGGTGGTTAAGGGGCCCCAAAGCTAGTCCTTATTCAAGTAATATGGGAATGCACAAGAAAAACCTTCAACGCCCGTGGGGTGAAAGGTAGAGGGAGACCAATGGCAGCATGTCTAATGATCAGGGGGACAACAAAAACTCCAACAGCCAGGCATTTGTCCACATCAAACTTGCGTATCTAATAGAGCGCTCTTTTCAGCAGCAAAGAAAATGGAAAAGTTATATGCCTGGGCCCATATAAAGAGGTGGGAGCGGCCCCCAATCCATTTCACCGAGATTGGGTTTTTTACGGCATTTTATGCCTCCTCCAGGCATCGCCGAGGTCATCAAAGTCCGGTCTCTAATCTACGATACGCGTACAAATTATTCAAATCGATTTCTTGCTAGTTGACAAATCGTTCTGTGCCATGGCTTATCCGAGACCGTTTTGCATTTAACCTTGCAAGCCCGATCCGCCATTTCTTAATTATCGATTAGTCAAACCAAAGTTTTAAGGTTGCACCAATCATATGGTGCAGACATGTAAAATGATGTGACATTATAAGGCTGGGGCATCGTAGTACTGAACATGTCATGCAGTCAACCATCCATTGGTATGTGCATGGTACAGAGTAGCTAAATCCCACTCTAGACCTATAGTACAGTAGTTTGGTTATAGCACTATAGTTTGGTTAAGGTATCAATGCAGTATTTATTTTAAAAAATTCAGTGGGTCAATATCGCTTGATACAGTCTGGCAGATTGACTTTCTTGCAAGTATATGCTAGTCCTTTACAAATTCCGAATAACTGAAACCTCGAAGCTTGTAATCGATTAAGAGCTAAAAAGCCATCGCTTCATGACTGGCACATATATGTCCACCTCCACATTTTTTATATAAAATATTGGCTCATATTTTAAAGTCAGGTCTCAGAAGGAAAGCCATATTACAGATTTTTATATTCAAGCCTTGTCCGAGCAAAAAAAAAAAAAAATCAAGTGTTTTTTCTCAGGTCGACTTGATAAGTGAAACTGGAAAAAAGGTTTGAATAGCTGCTATACAGGGTTTATAGTTAAAGGAACAACTACTGGTTACATTTTTCAGAGCAAGCTGTGGCAATGCCGCTGAAATTAACAAAAATTACTCGGAGAATGCATATACAAATGCATGACCTCCTATAAATATATCTCCTGCCAGTGAACTGATACGTTTTCAGACTGCAAATCACAACCATTGAGGACAACCGCGTTGTTAAACTAGATCCAGAATAAATCGAGCTATTAATATTAAAATCAATGGCAGCAATCTTTTAAGGCCAAGTTGAACATTGACATTTCTATAGGAGTATATATATTGGCATAATTACATAATTTATCCCAATTTGCCATTGATTTTTTTAAAAATACTAAGAAAACCATTGCCCAAAATACTACCATATTCAAACGTGTCAGTATACAAATACAACAACTATATTGGGAAAGAATTGCTCTATACAGAGAGAAAAACCGATGACAGATTTGTCACTGTTAGTGAAAACCTGTCACCTCTGTTTCGGAAGAGATCCTTTCTTTGTGACAACTAAAGCTTGTTTTTTTTGTTTTACGTAATTAGATAAATGGAAGAAACATTGTTTGAAAACAGAACTAAAAAATAGATACCAAAAATACAATTCTGAAACTGTAAAGTCAATAACCAAGTGTTATTCAATGTTCCAGTTTATGTCAAGCATATAGGTTTCAAAGGTATACATGTATGCCTAAGAAAGTGCATGTGTATAACGATAAGGTCATTAATGTTAATGGTGCAAACGTAATTGCACAAACCCTACACATGTCATTTTTCCAGTTTGTATCCAAACGTATAGCAATTTTGCGAAGCTGCCTTTGACGAGCATGAATAAATGGAAACTGTTCTTGAAATGGGAATAAAATTACAGACCATTTGCAGCCAGAAAGCGTCGAGTCATTACGAAAAATAAGTAAAATTCATCTTGGAGAAACTGGAAGCTAAACGTTAGAAAGATTCACAAGGATCAACCTTCTTGCCAATTAAACAACCCAATTATAAGACAAATATTTTATATATATACATGTATATATTTTTTACTGCTTGTACGTTGAACCCCTGCAATGAAGACCTACATTTTCTTCTAATTAGGACAAGGTTTAGACCAAAAAAAAACTGCAATATATTGTAATAAATCATTTGGTTGAACAATAGCAATGGCCAATTGAAAAAAAAATTGACACTATATTTTAATGCTAATTTGTCAAACAAGTTTCCAATATTTTCCTTTCTCCTCATATTGCCTTTTGTTGCTATTTGGCACAAAAGTCTAGTTTGCAGTAAGATCACCAAAGGACAACGTGTTAGCAAATTGCATCGAGTCTTAAGTCAAGTTCACCGAGGCTTTGTTGAACAGCCTTACAAGTTTTAAACGAATCTCAGCAATTTCATCTCGCCAAAATTAACTGTAATTGCGATACAAAAAAAGAGCAGCTTTCGCAAAAAATTATGCATTTGAAAGTAAAATAAAATCCATTGAAAGGCGAATACGAACTTGCCACTCGAGGTCAATGCGTACATCAATTCAGGAGAAATTCAAGATCGCGTGTAGGTCTTAACAAATCTAAAGAAACATTTTTAATGACCCCGCCAAGAGCGTTTTTGCTGTTACAAACCCGTTTCATCTCCACAGAAATTCGGCTAAAGCTGTTTTAATGCTTTGGAAATTTCAAAGAAAAAAACAACAATACACGTATTAGGCCTACTTCGACCATGTTGAATGAGCTGAGATGAGAAAAAAGCTAAGAAAATTCAATTTACTGTTGCAAGGTAATTTCAGGAAGGCATTTGACATTGGCTCGTAACTGGTTACGGGTACAGTGCTCGGGTCAAGGTCCAACAACGGAGGGGTTAGTCCTACGTTAACGTTGTCATTTCTCTGCAAAAGGTAGCACAGTGGCCTATCAAGATTTACTGAGTGGATAAGTGCAAAAACAAAACTTCTCCGGAGCCCCTGGCTGCATTTTAATGTTTCTTTCTAAATATTATTCATCCTTATCTTTTATTTCTTAAGGAGAAAAAAGGCAAACCCCCTACGCCATATTCTTGCCAAAGATTTCAACTTATTCAAAACGAGACTCAGTAGGAACTCTGCATGGGGAGGCCCGTCTAAATAAAATAGCAACGAAATACGATAGAACCCGGCCATTCTGACAACACCATTTGTACAACATTGTCAAAAATGGCGCCCCATCCCAGTGCATATGCAGATTTCGGTTTGCTAGGGCAGGGGAAGCCTATCGGGAGTCCTTAATTCAAAGGGGGCGAATGGAGGGAGCCCTAGGGGGCACTTGGTGTGAAATTCTCAACTTAAAAACAAAGGTGGTCCTTAACTCCCCAACGCGTTGGAACTGGCTTTAAAAGTGAAATTTTCTTATGCATATATATACACTTTAAATGTTTTTTTTTTAAATTCTGATGCAAGAAAAAGTAAATATATGTTAAGGTGAGCACATATGTGAAATCACTGAAATGAGATGCAAAGTCATGAAAGCAGATAGTGCCACATGCACCATCAAGAGCAAAGGGGTCCAAAGCGAACAAAGCCCCACACATGCAACGCCACCTGGAAACCCTAGGTCGAACTAGAAGCTATATATCGATCGCTTTTTCCCATATATATATATACACACACGTCTGTTTTTCCCCGTGTCCGGTCTTGAACGAGCAATTCATCGCCTCCCAGATTCTGTTAGCTTTTTCCGATACGGGTTGTAAGGCTATGTCAGCGCTGCTAATCTCGAGTGGCAGCACGGAGGACCCCCAGGAATTTCATTTTTTCCCATTTAAATGTCGCGTCAGCACGGAAACAGTGCTGCCCCCTCGCCCATGGACGCCTCGTTATTGTCCCTCTGGAGAATTGAAAATCGGGGGCACTGCAGCAGTGGCAGGCAAGCAGGACGTGGTCAAATGGTCATAAACGGGCAAAATGGCCATGTCATTTCACGAGACGTAATAACACGGTAGCAGCACCCTCAAAAACCCTACCCTCGCACTTTAAGCAAACGCCAATGACTGTTATGAATAGAAAATTATTAAAGAGAAAAATCTCGGCATTTTAGCAAGAACTCGAGCATTTGCAATTGAACCTAAGGTCGAGAGTATATAATGTACATGTATAGTTATCTAATCTTGAGTTGCATTACATGTAGGCCTAAACTACGATGTTAGGAGCCAATGACTATATTTCATTCATACAGGGGCACTAGTTTAAACACGACAGAAAAGCAAAAATTATCTCCAATATGGGACATAAATCAAAACAAATTATGAAGGTCCTTTGTGATGATTTATAATTAACATGTATAGCAAGTATAATGTAGGTAAAGCAATAATGCACTGCACAAATATCGAACAAATGTATAGGTCTAAACGAAATGTGGTTTTCCCGACCCATAACACAAGGACATCAATATTTCTGGCACAAAAATTGTACAAACAGAGGCTAGACAACACTAAAAGCTAATGCTCAAATCAGTGGCTCATTGCAACCTGTGTAATTACGTTGATGGTCAACTTGTCAGTAATCGTCAACATCTCTAGACACAAATGTGATCAAATGTGAGTCTAGAATGTGTACCAAGCAAAACAGAAATTTCTACTGCCACAAATAGTTAAAATGTATTAATCACTAAAACCTGGTCAACCCAAGTTATCTAGTTTGTGGTCAAATTTAAAAATGGTACAACTCACTGCGTGTAGGCCTTCCAAGGTTGCCGTCAGCAAGATTTCAGAGTGTATACTTGTACGTCTGTCATATACTAAGGTATTATTAATTTTCCTAGAAATGTCACTTTGCGCTGGCACACGTAAATCTTTAACAAATACATTACGAAGCCGATAGCCTTTCTCAAAATTGCTTTTCAAAAAACGTTAAATTAGGCCAACCGTGTACATGGAGAGCAAGCCAGGCCCCTTGCAATGTGAACACGGAAAAGCGAACTAGCCTACATGCTGTTTAGGATTATTTTTTTATCACAATCGGAATATTTATTGGAAAAACTGGCTTGAAAATAGGTCTAGGTTTCCCCAGTCCGAACCTGTTACCGAAAAATCTCCAGACTGCAAAAATGCGCACGAATATATGAGCACCCAAAAGAGTGAACAATGGCCGACCGGGCACACATATTTCAAATTGGTCGGATATAAAATTAATGGTGGGGTGCATCCCACGAATTATTTCTTATAAAAAACCGTTCCCAATTCTCACCGGGCTTCACGATTCTGGCCAACAAACGCACGAAGTTCCGCTTTGAATTTTTTTTTTTTTCAAATTTAATCTGGAGACCTTTCAGCTACGTGGCTGACCTTTATGCCTTTGTTTTTATTGTGTAATTAGTTCGAGAAGAATTTTTCTACTTTAGGATTATAAAACAAGCCTTAATAAGTTCACATTGGCCTAGATTGGGAGCTTAATGCACTTTTTTTTATACACCGTTATGGGGAAAGGTTTTAAATTTACAAAACCATGACACGTAATGCCTGCATGAGACCAAACTTTCAATTTGAGTTAACGAGCATATCTGAGAACAACACCAAAATATCCAATGAAATTGCTGAAGTACATGCATATTTCAAAATTTTCAGGCTCATCCAGAGCACTATCGCATTTTTATTGACCTTGAATATTTTTGAAAATTGATTATAAACTTTACATTCCAGCATAAACTGAGGTTAAACCAAAATTCCATGCATAAATCCAGACGTTTTCGAGGTGCTAAAAATTCAAACACACGGATGTTACCCTGAATTAGAATTCTGAAGAGCGAATAGCCAAATTAAATCTTTAATAAAAGTTTGAATAGCTTATTGCAGTTTTAAGCCGAGACTTGTATATACAGTTAAACATTGAAATGCCGTTAACCCATTGAAACGATTAACCTCATCATATTGAAAAGCACTATAATTTCAGCACAAAAACCGGTGAAAAAAAAATACAGCGAGTTTCATTACGTATAGCACAACAACAAAGTTGACATTTCTAATCCATGGATAAATGAAATCCCGCGAGGGTTAATGTGTTGCGAAAGGGTATTACAATTGGATCTAAAGATGCTTTAATGTTAACGTGATCACTTGCACGCAGTCTCATTAATCACTATCGTGTCAAATGCGCCGTTGGGGGTAGCACGAAAAAAACAGACCATCTAATAGCGTTAGTTGCACCATACTTGGTTAAATCTGATCAGAGATTACCAATTCTTTAAATGGAAAATTTACAAAAATGCACTCCTGCTATTTTTCGAGACCACTTTTACTAATAATCAACTCGTAAAATGTTTTACCCCTCTGCATATATATATGTGTTTATTGCTCCAGCACGCAAACGGCCCTACATTATAGGAATTGCTTCAGGGGGAGTTTTCCCATGCAGTGTGTCCAGTATCTATGAAACAATTCCTATTTTCAAATAATCAGAGCAACATTCCGGGCCTTGAACTCCAATTTTCGCCCGAAAATCAGCTGCGGAAATTGTTAACCCAAGGCATTTTTAGAAACAGCATTCGCACGAAAAAATACTGCCAAAAATAATGAAGCCAAAGGGGTAAGGTGGAAAGGTTGACTGTAGACCTATCGATAGCACAAAAGCTGTTTAAATGGGGGATTTAGTGTTCAAACCAAATAAATGAGTAATATAACAGAGCCTTGCAAACAGAAAACAGACCTAAAACGCGTTCAAAAGTGACGGGTCAATTTCGGATAACTGTATAGAAATCGTAGCATTGCCAATTTGAATTGAGATTACATGAGCATTTGACCAGTTCAACATTCAAACATGCTGAAATACGTACAACATTTTACAAGACTGACTGGTGAAACTGGTCACAACACTACATTATATACAACGTATAGTTACGACAAACTATTTTAGCAAGGTGTCTAGCCTCATAAAACTTAATATGCAATTTGTCCAAACTTAAATTTTTGGGCCTACCAAAAATTAAACTAAACTTGGTATAGGCCCTACTTCGCACTATACATTTACCAAAACGATGCAACGCCCTTCGTATACATGTATCAAGGTTAGGGCAATTTGCTTATTTTAATAAAAAAAAAAAGTCGATTTTCAAAATTTATTGATTGCACTAAAACAAGACTAGACACCCTTTGTATAACAGCATGGAGACATGACCCATTGCCAGTGTGGTGTAATTTCGCTATAGTAAATGCAATTAGTTAAAAAGCTTAAAACTGATTGAAATTGATAAACGTGGGATTTCAGGTGCCTTTATTCCGCGGTCTAATTAGCTTTTTAAGGGCGGCTGCCATCTAAGCAATTAGTAGTCAGACAAAGGTCCTAAAATGTCCCCTATATCAAAAGCAGGGGGAGTCTCCAAGTCACTCTGGCCAGCCTAGGTGGCTCGGTAGTGCGAAGGTCTTCGGACAACGAACTTTTTAGGGTTATCAGGGTTCACCAGGCCAGGATTTTTTAGTTAATTCGATATCTTATGCAAAGGGTTGCAGATTAGGCGAGAAAGTACAGTTCAAGTATCCAAATATATACAGGCGAGCACGAGCATCATCTCATGTCGGCCCTTTGCTCCAGTCTCTTCCTTGCACTGCTTCTGTGGACTCCATAGACGACGTTATAAGTTAGGTCCGAATGCCGAAGCACATGAAGGGTCATGTAACATCCAAGGCTAAGTAAACATCCAATAATCACGTTAGAGGCCCATACGAAAAATACACGCACAAACACAACCGCACAAAAAAACATCACCAATTCGCACATACCAAAAAGCGTTATAAATTCTTCACTTGACATATGGACCGATGGAACAAAAGTGACAGACTGTACGCCTTTACTGTTTCTGGAACAAGTGCCCCAAAAACATTAGGTTTGGGCCTTCGTAGCATGTCGTAGCAAGTCGTAGCAAATGCGGCGAAGCACAGTGTTTCGATATTTGACGTTTTGCTAAAAAGCCGAATATTCCGAAGCGATACATATATAGCGGTCGATATAAGTATTTCCAGATGGGCACCTTGAAAATCCTTTCGTTTTGCACAATTTCGTAGTACATGTATTTGTTTTTATCCCTTCCGATATGGAAAGAGGGGAAAATCTTGACGGACGGGGCTTCAAACGAAAAAGCCGACACTGGCACATGGGTATATTTTTGGGAATTTTTCCAGGCTTTCGCCCTTCCAAATGTACATTCGAAGATCTCTGCCAACTAAAATAAAACCTTTTAGAAACATTTTGCTTACCTTCTTTGCCTTGAATAGCCGCAAACAATTCGCAAATCCAGACGACTAACCAAGCCAGTAACAGCACAACCTTCCTCTCGGAAGCCATGGCCGACTCTGATGCTATTCCTTCTTCTGATGCTTCGACGCAGAATTTGCGCATGCGCGCTACCGTGCAGTTGAGGTCACGTGAACGGCCACGCCTCTTCTGACCTGTCAATCAAAAAAAAAAGATTGAAACGAGAGACAGAGGGCGCGGCGATCGCGTGAAAAAGTTAAAAAGCATGCTTTTGAAGGCATTTGGCATAAGGGAGATGCGTGCTGCTTCATTAATGATTAAAGAAATCATTAATCGTCGTTGACCGTACTTCAAACAGTCAACATGATGAAGTGGGATAAAATATCCCCGTGTTTTCATAATAAGACCATTGATTATGCTAGCAATTTTTGCATTAAACTGATTTTAAAAAGGGAGAAAGAAGTGTACAGGGTGTCACGTGAAACCTATCATTCTGTTTGACCCTCTGATGATCACCTTACCCCAAAAGCTTTAAAATATATAGTAGTTATTTATATCTAGGAATGGAATATCTGAATTGAAATTTATAATGAACTTACAGAAACTTTTTTTTACCATTTTATGCATTAAACTGATTTTAAAATGAAGAGAAAATTATTATACAGTGTGTCACGTAAAACCTAGATTTTTGCTGTTGACCCTTTGATAATCATATTATTTTTAAAAACGTAGATGACCCCAAAAGTTTTTAAACTTATATTTATATCGAAGGATGACACATTTTAATTAAAATTAATCATGGCATTACTAAAATAGCTTTTTCATCAAAATAATGCTTCAAGTAATTCTAATGTAAAACCAACTACATGAATCAATATAAAAAATAGGTCATAAAGATTTTTAATGTATTGGGTTTAACTAAGCCTAAGTGTATACAAATCAAGAATGAACACAATTCAGAAAAAAATAAGGCAAAGTGGATAAATTTTGACAATGATGGCATATTTAAATTAAAACCAATCATGAATATACAAACAAATGTATTATCAAATGTTTCCTTAATACGTAGAAAATGCCAATACAAAATATTGTGAACAAGTATACACAACTATAGAAAAAATATCCGAAAAGAAATGGCAAATTGGATCAATTTTAATGAAACATACCCTGTTTATTATCGGAAAAGTTTTTTATCATCAATAGCACTACTAAAAAACTTGATTTTTTTAAAACTAAAACAGTAAGAGGTATAAACTTTAGCATATATCTGACAAGTTGTGACAACTGTATACCTGATATTTCAACGAAAACGAAACTATTGAAATCAATATTGTATTATTATGTAAATGTGTACTAATCTATGCATAATATATATTTTGTATACATTCAGCCACGAATTCAACTCTATACAAAAGCAGTAGGCCCATGGTGCATGAATCGTGAACCACCATCAAATTTTATGTTCTTCAAATGACGTTTACGACCACTTGAAATCGAAAATATTTGCATTATTTAGTCATGTGGTTTATCCAGTTCATATTTACAACGACGTTTCCGTCCAAACGCTTCCACTTTTCAGGTATGCACCAAAAAATTTGAAGGTGTACGCCACAGTAAAAGTAATTTTTTTCCCTTCCAAAAGTGAGTAAAGGATTATGGGGAATTTGCTATCGTTTTTTGAACTTGCTGTCCAATTTAACCCATTAGCGGCGCATGCCCATTAGCAAAAGTGAAATAATTACATGTGGCCCTCGTTATCGTCCAAATCAAACGACGTGCATTTCAATGCTAATTCGTGCAAATGCAGTATGTGCACAGGAAATTTACTAAAATGCATATTTAATGGCGACAGGTTGGGGAGAGACATTGAAGGCGGTCGATGGGATCACCCCCTGTGAAAAGCATTGTTTTTCAACAACAAAAATCACTAATTGATAAGCTTAAAAAATTTCCCATTTTTTTAATTGCATTATAAAATAATAAAGTAATTTATCGTTATAAAAGGTTCATAGCATTTATTAGCCATTCTTTTTAAGTGGATCCAACCCACCCACCCCCTTTTAATGTCTCTCTCAATCGTTATCAGTGAGGACGTCAATTCTTTATAGATGCCGCCACTAGGTAACCTGAGAAAGCGCCCCCTATGCGTCCATAGCGTGACACATCGATGGGGCTTCAACATACCGTAAGACCCATAGGTGGGATAAAATATGAAGCTGCAATATTTTTAATGGCTTCGCTTTAAACGTTTTCATCATCATGGTCCTGCTTAGCGTTTCGCCTTTTATGATCAAATTTATAGTGGCCACTTTGTTTAAGGGATGCATTCATCCATCCAATAAACATCCAGTGCAGTTGTTTCCCCCCTTCAAATGAATTTTACACTCTGTGCCATGGTTGATGTGAAAGGCTTTACCTCCCCCCTCACCCTCCTCCATTTCACTAGGACCAGCCATTAAACGGAGATGTCCATAAATGACGTCACGGTCCAAGGGGAAGATGAGGGGTGGGGTGTCCTTTCTTCTGAAAAGTATACTTTACAAAAATATTTACAATTAGAATTTCATTAATTAAAGAAAAAACTATACGTGTAGTTTCATATTTTAAAAAACTAAAGGAGTTAAGGTCATTTTACAATTAACAAACCCAAAAAATGTTGAAAATTAAGCTGACATTAATTACAGAAAGCATGGACCTCATCTTTGTGTAACTTCAATCATGTTGACTCAGTTTAAACTAGTGTCAATGTCATCTTGATTATATCCAATTTAGATGACGGATTGAAAATGTATGCAAGGTGATCTCGTGACCCTCAATTTTTTAAGTATTGGGTCAGTGCAAAATATTTGTCAATCCCTTGCTAATCCTGAAGCTAGACAGTCATGAGCTGTCACGACTTTTACGCGGTTCTATTGTATTTGAAACGAGATAGAGACCGATGATAGATTTATCAGGTTGGTCGATATCATCACAAAAAATTGCAACATTATCTGCCTTAATATACGTATAGAGCTACCTGAGGCAGTACTTATCCCTAAGATATTGATACTTCTATACGCCTTCTTGAATGCAACTTCTTAAGTCATCAGGGCAAGATATCTAAAAAATGAATTACGGTTTATCAAAGTTTAGCCGTTTTATCAGTTATCGAAATAAAAATGCGGTCAATAGGAAAATGAAAAATTTAATTGCACGGTCACATTGTAACGAATTTTTTAACAGGGTAAAAAAAATTGGCAGTTTTTAATTGGACATCAGCTTAAAGATTTACTAAGGGGAGAAAAGGAAGGCAGGCTTTTGCATCAACCTATTACAAAACCTATACATACTATATTAATTGAGTATTTGGCTCGAAATAATAAAGGAAGCATTTATTCATAAAAAGCAAGTTTTTTTTAGTAAGCGTATAAATTGAGAAAAATGGAGATAAAAAAATCGAAAGCCTAATTGGCAGAAAATATAATGATAAAGCTCGTCACAAGTATAATGAAGCATTGGTAGCGCTGGTATTTGAAATATAGAGGTAGTTTAAAATACCAAACTTTCATTCCTGAATAAGCAGGTGCGTTTAATGGGAATATTTTTCCGGTAAAAGTTATGCTAGACTTCATTAACTTAGAGAAAGTAATATTTGATTAATGGGCTGGCTATACGTGAATAATACAACTTTTTTATTACATTGAGTCTAGCCATTCTGTGACAATTTGCCCTAAACAACTTTTGTAAATGTACACGAACCGGATTTTTTGACATTTTAGAATGTTGGACATATTATGCAACAAAGTATTGACAAATTTCCAAAACTAAGTTTGGACTATTTAGGACTGGTATCATTACATGAAATTATAGACTTTTATGCACGATTACGTGGTAATATTATAACTGGGGTTATGTGGACTCTGGTATACCCTGAATAACTAATGTACTTCTCCTATTCTCTATTTTGTTTGAAAGACAACCCTTTTTTCTATTGTGAATAATTTTATCCCCCTTCGATGACTCCCTTTCGACATTCCTGAGTCCTTTATAACAACCCTTTGCCCACAAACGTGCGTGCAGGTCAGCCCAACCCAAATACACGCAACAATAGTCTCACAATTTGGCAATTATTGTTTAATAAGAGTTTGAAATTCCCCTTATAGAATTGTGGCTTACTATAGGATTGAAAATTAAGAAGTAGGATTTTTTTTTCTCAATAGGGTGCAACCAGAGAAACCTTCTGGTGTGGTTTGGACCAAAATCCTTCAGGTGAAAGCAACAAAGGGCCAGCCGCTTAGGAAATGGGCCAGGTAAAACTAAGTGGGGGGACGTCTGGTAATCCTAAACTAATTGATGAACTTTTTTTCTCCTTACCTGCGCCCTTTACAAGAATTGGGCCAGAAAAAGCTTTTGTCGGTATTGAAGAAAAGACCTATAGAGGTTAACAATAGGTGTACCATTGTTATACTTTGTATCAAGGAAATTGGGACTTCATTTGCACTGTTGTGATCTCTCACAATGGCTAAATTGTCATCCAGGTAAAATTTTGGGATTTTTTTAGGTTTTTGTAAGGTGTATGCCAACATCTTGATTTAACCTTGATGTTTAGAAAAATGTTCTCGGCTGAATATGTACCATTATAAATTGTGTTAACAACTTCTGATACACCCTTTACAATGCCTACACTTTGAATGATATACGTGTAGTGCCAAACGAAGGGTTGCATGTTTACCGATATTTTGGATATGAGATATAATTTTTATGTAAACTGTAAGTTAGTCAATTTACCATTATCTTTATTGCATCGTATTATAAAGGTTTTATGATATCCAATCACGAATATAGCACCGCCATCCAATTACAATTCAAGTTAGTATAATATTGCATCAAACAGGGTACATCAATTTTATTCCAAATATGCAGAAATCACGTTGTAAATATGAATTTAACAAGCTGTTGTTAGCACGAAATGTACCTTGCATAAGTGCCAAAGGATGTTATTTTTGTTGAAATTAATTTTGTGGACCAAATGAAATTGGTTTAGGTACCTTAACTATAGTCAGATTTGCAATTAAAAGAAACATAACATCTCATAATTTAACAGAATTTTGTAAAGTTTTTCCACAGGTAAAAAAAACACTTATAATTATTATAAAACAACTCCTTATTGCCATGGAGTTTGAAAATCGTAGTTTTAAAATTTACAATTTTTTATATATATTTCTGAAGTTCTGAATTTCTGAAAAATGCCACTAAACTTTGGAAAAATTAGATATTTTAGCACACGATTGCACACTGTAGGTTTTTATGCATATGCTTAAAAATCACGACACATTTGTTATTCATTTCGACCTAGTTGTGGTTTTTCGTTAATTCTACTGATTGAATCAATTCAGTCAAACCTAAATCAACCTTCTTAAGAAATCAGTATCACCCATACATGTATTTGCGCATGAATATTTCATATATTTCTCCATATACGTTCAATATACAGTCTCCTCTTCTAAAATATGGATTTTTCATTGTATTTTCAGCCTAGCTTAATACAACAATAGAAGCAAAGCCCACCCCGCGGTATAAATTTAGGGCCTATTGTGATGCACAGCTGCACATACATAGACATGCCATTTAATCCTATCATTTCTAATAAAAAAACAAAATATGGTTTATTTCCTATTTATTTCTAAATCTATAGGATTAGACGCTTTTTTATGCCAAACAACGATAAACATCAAAATCCCCATCGTCTTATAGGGAAGAGAAGGGGATCTGGATTTGGGCCTATATCACCATTCAGTTCGACTAATATATTTCAATACGAATGCATTATTTGGATAGACGTTTTTATATATTTCCAATATAAATATATTTTCTATATTAATCCTGGTCGTGTGCGCCTTCTAGATCAATGTTTGTGAAAACAATAAATTTGTGAACCCAATGCTTCCCAGTTGAGGGGTTATCTTTGGGATACAGATGCACCACTAGGGAGAAGGGATCCCCCTAGTATAGGGGTGAGTCACACCCCCGGGCATGGGACCTTTTGTCCGAAATGGCCACGTGTGGTTATTCCCGTCTGACTGCCCCTTAACTGCGAGCCACCTCCCTTCGGTTGGTCCATCGGACATGGGCAGTGGGCAATCAAGCATGGAGGTGGGTGAGGGGGTGGAGGAGAAGGGGGGTGAAGCAAAGGGAACGCAATTGTCCCACATGGGTCACTGTATCGGAAAACTGCTCAAAATGGTACCTCTTCAGCCATTCGACCGAATCTGACTTTAATGAATGCGTGTCCCAGCTATCCCATTGGACACGTCCATCACCAATTTGGAGAAATTCTTGACATTTCGACCAAATTTGCATATTTCCCACACATGTATCTCTAAAAGCACTAATGGGAAACGTAGAAGCGAATTTCGATGATTGAGTTGAGCCCCTTCAATTGGAATTGTACTTGCATGACTGGAATCGTACATCGAAAATGTAGTTTTTCGAAAAAGTGTTGAATGTGTATAAATTAGCTATTAGGTTTAATGTACTTTTATACATGTATTTCGATTGGAAAATTATATCGACTGAATGAAATAAAACGATTTTAAATCTAGGAAAAATGGCTTTTTTGAACAGTCAAGATTGTTATTGAACAAAGCCATTATAGCATGCCCAATTCAGTTTTACATGGTAGAAACGTTATAAAATTAAAAAGTATTTTATTAAATTAATATGTAAGCTTATATGCATGTAAATAAAAACATAATCATGATATAACAATTCAGACTTTCTAAGATATTCTGGAATAAAGAGGTACCATATTTACACGATACATGGTTCTAGTAAAGTTCCCCACACTCACAATACCTGACATCACCTAACACATAACTTAACCTGAACCAAATTTGCCATATATCTTGCCAAATATATGGATGTGTGGATCTTTTTGGTCACCACGATATTTGCATTATGTATTCATATTTAAAGTATATGTTTCATAAAATAATTTTAATTTGAACATTACCATTAAGTTTAATGCATCTAGCATGAACCTAGAGATAACCATCATGGGGAGGGTTTTGCACATGACAAAATTCACGGTGATATACCCTGTATATAGGGACACCCTTAGGGCCATGTTATAATTTGAAAAGGGCGTTCACATTATATAAAAGCTAACACTTTGTAATTCGTACCCTCTTGAATTGTTATTGCACCATTCATTTACCAAGTAATATCACACTGGCAACCGTGCAATCAAATAATAGATAGGGATCATTTTGAAAGTTTATATGCATATATTTTCCACAAAAAATCTGTGGCTACCTACTGAAAACAAAGCAATATGGCATCCCCTACTTGGGACACCATCAATCGACTCCTAAATAAATATGGGGTCAAATCCAATCCATTAAGTTGACATTGTTAAATTTGGCACAGTTTTCAAGCTGTTGCACTCCTGTTTAAGAGGTACCCAAAGCATGCCCAAAGTATGACCATATGGTCAGTCCCATAAAAAAATACAAACAGCTAGGACTATAGTTGCCAATGACAAAGGGGAGGGCAAAGGTGTACGATCTCAAACAATCGAAAAATAGCACCAATGAATTCGGCACTATGCATGAAGGGGGAGGGTTGATAAGGACACGGTCCAAAGGATTTTCATGGAATAACCAATTGGTTGTCAGCGTATAAAAAAAAATTGTTAAAATGGCTAACGGAAACATTTAAAATCTTATTCAGACATTAAATATGATTGTCTTCGTCGGTATCCACTTTAATAAATTGCAAAATAATTGCTGAAGGAATGATCTGCTCTCATCCCCGGCATACAGGAGCGAGGAAATAATGATTTTTAGAATTGATTAACTGATGACGCTAATTAAGCTAGCTTTAATTACATTTGGCAAGTCATGAGAAATCTAGAGACCCTTTTCATGCAGCGCCACCTGAATGGCACACTTCATATACACGCCTGTTCAACTTCCAATATTTTTCCGAAGCATTGCAGGGGCAGAGTACCATTGGATTGAGACCCTATACCAGTATACCAGCTCAATTACTCTGAAAGCAGCGAAGCCACGTGCCGGAAACGGAAGTAACGTCTCTATAGGGTCGATTGAGTGACATGTGAATGGCTTAAGTTTAATATCATGATAAGCCATACTTTGTTTTCTAATGAGACCTAGATGCCTGCAGGCATGTAGCAGCCCATTATAACGGACCCAAGGGCCGATTAAGGAGTCTATTGAATATCAAAACCAGTCAACTTATTAAAAGGCAGGAAAAAAAACTGAACAGTTATTGGGGCGACGACATGACGTTTAAATCGTGTGAAAAATCACACAAAATTGGATGAGATTGGTCCAGATTTGATGACCTGGATTAACATCATATCCCATGCCAATTTACATTCAAAACAGATCGATATTAATTTTTGAATAAATTTTTATATATAAGTTAATGCATTTTCCTATTTAAACAAAAATAGTTGATTTTGCATGATATTGTATGTAATGTATAATCAGTAAAATAAAATACATAAGCTTTGTTACACTATTAGATAATGTAAAACTAATATTTTTTTAATTTCACCATTTGGCATTCTTATTTCTTGGAATTCACAAATTACTACAAATCGTATACAAACGTATGGAACCTTTTACATGTATGCTACAAACAAAGCATCTGTTACTGGACCTGAACTGATCTGATCAGATTAGTCCATTCAAATAGAAACCAAAAAATACCTTGAAAATAGCGTCTAATTTTCCCTCCAAAAAGAGTGTTCTCAAAACAAGTCGTTTTCTCCCCAGCTAATGCTCATTTGGGGTTTTGAGAGCAACCCTGGGTCAAAGTTAACAAGCCCCCACGTGCTTAATTTATATTCTCTCCCCTGGTCTGGGGCAGAGGAGCCGGGACAAACGGCTCTGTGTGCGTCCCAGTATGGGGCCCCGACGTTCAGATGGACCAAAAAGCCATTGTTTTTCGTTTCCAAATATGTCCAAGAAAGCGGAAACAACACCAGACACTGTATTGTCGAATAGCAGGGATCACGTGGGTTAAGGGGGGATCTTCAGTGACCCGTCGAATATATTCGCCGTAAGTAATTCCTCATCCCCACCCCACCTCAGACCATTCGGACCCCTCGTCCTCACCCCCTCGCTATATCATCGCCCCTGATCCTGGTTGAAATTTTGCACAAATTTCTACTGTCCCCAGCTATCCAACAATGCACAAACAGATCATTCATTATGGGGTGGGAAGAAACCCGGGCCCTGCTGCCCAAACTATGGGGAGGCGTGGATGCATGACCTGACAATGTGACCATCTATTTTACCCTGGTTTCCTTAGCCCCTATACTTTACTTAAAGCTGTGTAAAATAATATTCCATAACCCTCAAAATGGCGCCCGAAATTTCATAGTTAATCAAATCAAGCTATTTTGTAGCATGGTTTATATAATTTTAAGCACGATAACAGGGTGCTTACAAACCTGGTAAACCTGGAGTTGTTAGGGAAATTGGATAGACATTATTGTCATCGAAAAGTATGGATTTTGTAAAAGACAGAGAAATTCAGCACAAATATTACATTTGTTTTCACATATCCAGTTATTAGTTATCACAAAATGAAGAGATGGCACATTCAGACAATTCTGCATCTATAGGGAATTCCCCTTTTTGTTATGAGTTTTAATTCAGATATGACGAGGAAAAACATTTTAAATAAAATAATGTATTAGTTTGTGTGATCATTTTCAATTTTTTAATCGCAGCGCCGTCTAGCTGTCAGTGTACATTTTCCGTTAAGACTTCCCTATACATATCCCCTGACAACCCAACAATGCACGAACAGTTTATTCATTTTTGGGGCCTGTCCCTCTGCCAAAAAAAAAAGTAGGCGTGGAGGCAATGTGACCATCCATTTCATTCATTATTCTTGTGTCCCTAAAACTCTAGGGCAGATGGGCTCATCACCTTTCGATTTTTTGATAATAGGAAGCAACACTGTAGAACAAGTAACGTGCAATTGTAGCCGAAAATCCATATGAAGTCGAGACCCATAGTTAAAGCCCACAACTCATTATCGGGTATGCCCATTGACATCAGTGAAAAGGATAGACAAAAAAGACGGGACTTCAAATTCTCTTTCTTTTTATTATCTGTCAAATATTCATTTTTGGGGGTAAAAGAATGGCCACAAAAGGACCCATCGTAGGGGGTCAGTCATTTGACCGCAAATTTGGTCCTGGCGGTTCTTCCACATTTAAGAGTAGTGACATCAGCAAATTTTTGCACCACATGGAGCAAACCAGAGGATTTGAAACCTGCATTGAAAAGTGAAGAAAATTGTCTCAGAACAACCTAAATTTAGCAAAATGATCATGATGGACGTGCTTTAAAACTAAATTCGCAAATCAGTTGAAGTTAATTTTTCATTTATTTAGGTTGAGACAACTTAATGTTCAGGTAGCCAGATGTCCATGCATCATTTATCAAACACGGCTTTTCTAGTTTTTAAATTAACTTTACACTTAATATGAAGCCCATCAAAGCAAAACAACTAAGCCATGATACCATGCCAAAATAACGTCATTTACGCAATGTCCATTTTACATAATTATGAAATTTATTTGAGACTTTAGAAAGAACTTCTAAAATAACTGAAAGATGTAAATAACATGAAGCTCGTTTCAAAGGGCTTGAAAATTGCAAAAATCGTCACTTGGACATTTAAGTCCTTGTCAACGTCCTTGGCATATTAGGTTCCATCCATCATGTCGGATACAAATAAATCAGCAATCACAAGTGGTCCAGTTTTCTCTTACAAGTTATAAACAATGATATCTGTAAACATCCATGATCATTGTTTATAAATAATTTGCAAAAACAATAATGCAATTTATTTGCACTTTCCAGCTATCTGTCCAAGACTTTGCAAGAAGTTCTTCAATTGAAATGTATAAGTACCATGAGTCTGACCTTCGTGTCAATTAAGAGCCATGAAAATTGCAAAAATTGACACTTGGTACTTCAATCCATTTATGAAGGGGGGTCCTTTGGACGTCCTTGACCAACTAGGTCCAATCCCTCACACCGCATGCATATAAACCACCAATAACAAGTGGTTCATTTTGCTCTTACAAGTCATAAACAAAATGGTCTCTGTCAACTACTATAATACCATAAACCAATAACAAGTGGACCATTTTCCTCTTTCAAATTATAAACAAAGGTCACTGTAAGCGTTCATGATCATTGTTTATAAACAATTTGCACTGACAAAGTTTTCAAAAGGGAAAGTAGGGCTTTTAGGAACTAATTACCATGTTTTGAAAACTGTCCCTTGTCCCCTACAAATGTCGGCTCGTTCCTTTACTGCATGTAGAAATGCAAGAGCATCAACAACAGTATCGATTTGCATCAAAAGTGTCCTGTAAAATCCAAACAGTAAGCCGTTGTTGCGGTATTCAGAGGCACGAATGACATGCACATGCCATCTGCTGGCATTTCCCAATAAATGCTTTCATGTAGTTTTGTTTTGAAACAGCTGACGGGCCACAGTGACACCGAAAATCCCCCCTACACACACTTTGGACCCTTGAAAACTATGAAATCTAGTCGCACATTTCTGGAGAGGTGCATGTTGTGGCAATGGCTGGATGGCAGGGTGGCGCCATGGGGGGGTGGGGATTATGCACGTGCGGATAAGTCCTCTGCGCGTGCTCATTACACTATCCCCCCTCAGATGCACATTGGTCAAGTTGTAAACATTGGAAAAATGCAAGGGTGTGTTGGTGCTTTTGTGATCTTCTTTCTCCAACAAAGACACTGAAGAGACCGAAACAGTGGGGGTGAAAGATGGCGACCATCTTGCAAGGGGTTTTACGACCTCGTGTTGCATGCAGTAAAGGAAACAAAAAGGAAACACTGTCAAAAAATGCTCCGAAACACGTAATAAAATACCTAACGAGCAACTTTTCGCTGGTCTCAATCACGGGTCAAGTCAAGATTGCACACCGAGTTAAATTATAGGCGTGAACAAGGACGTGCGTGCAATGGGGAGGGTGAAAGAGGAAAACTTTGAACTTTGCATTCACAAAATCTTCCTCTGGTCCATATTTTGTTTTGATATTCCGTGCTTATTGTTGACTAACATTGTTCATTTTCCTCCAAAATTAACGGTTTCATAATAACACAAATGAATTAGATAATAATAGAAATTACACGAAAATTCATTAAACTTTCGAGGATTTTGCAAAATTAATGTGCACGAAGTTTTGACCTGATGAATAGATTGACTTATGACCTATTTTGAAAATTTGTTTCACAACAAATGTAAGGGAAACAATTGGTCATTAGAGTTTTTAATAACTTTACTATGAATATCCCCTGCATTTAAGAGTAAATAACGAGTTGCCCTGAAGTATTAGTAGACCTATACATACATTATAATTGGTCTAGGTAAATCAGGTTATCTCAACTACTTGTATTTTTAAAAATATTGAAAGCCTACACTGTTCATTATCTGGTTTAATTATATTCTAATCGGAGTTTTATGCAATCATTCATAAGATTGTTTGATGTAAATTGAAGGATGTTTTCCATGGGTTCATGATATAGCTACATGTGCATGCAATACATACCATTTGCATGTTACCAAATTACCCTGTATTAACATTGGACATCATGCATGCAAATCAATTGCCTTTTTTTCATGGGCATGATGTGTTTGTGGCCACCTGGAGGCTCAATTCGGCAACGAAACCTTTCACTTGCATTTTTATGAGTTTTGGTTTTTAATTTATTATCAGCTATAAAATTACTGGTACAGGAATATATTTAGCATAAGTAAATTCCAGTGCTGCTCTCATTTTCTACTCTTCCTATGCAAGAACTCACATTCCACTGATGATTACACATCAGCTTGTTTAAGCAAGCCATGCAAAAGCCAAAGTATGAAAATTAAGATTAAGATGATTTAGATGTTTAAAGAAAATGGCGACGTGCAATTACTCGTTAAATTATTAATTTAGATGAATTTCAGGGCGTGTGATTTATCAATACGTAAGAAAATGTGTGTGGGGGCC
The DNA here is from genome assembly GCA_034698905.1 of Xestoiulus laeticollis. NCBI lineage: Eukaryota > Metazoa > Arthropoda > Diplopoda > Julida > Julidae > Xestoiulus > Xestoiulus laeticollis. The sequence goes on along the minus strand of JAQGCC010000023.1, from coordinate 60,876 downwards.
ATGGAGGATATGCATGCGTGTATAATTGAATAGTACCTAAAGAACTATTAATATTAAGTCCAGAAATGTTTCATCGAACATTTAATTAAAAATAACAGACAATAACTTTTTCAGTCATAATACATTTTACCAACTAGATAAAAAAAGTGTTAGTAAATATAAAAAATGATAACTCCTGCGTGCATTTTGTAAAAAAATATTGCATGTTTTTATAAAACCACATACTGAAAATTTACAATTTATACCTATACCAAACAAAACGTTATATCTACTTGGTATACATAAAGTGCATGCAGTATGTTTACAAATTTAAAAGCAAGGGTCCACAAAATTGTTTCTCTGGAGTACATTGTGACTGCATAATTGTGAGATAGTATGCAGAAATTTCCTTAAATAATATAAAAAGGCTGGTTCTAGTGGCCATTCTTCTCCGTCTTGTGGTTTGTGTAACAACAAAGGATTGTGCTTCCTGGATATGATTAATATGGGAATAGCTTTTTAATTCGCATTATTATTTCCTAATTTTTCCTCCATGCCATGGAAACTATTCTGGTTTCTCTCAACCTCCTCTTTAATAAGAAATGGATATAAACTACGAAACAGGAAGAAATAACACTAAATTATATCGAAAAATTTAACTATTTTTAAATCAAAGTGTATGGAATTAATTTTTCCACTAATCATGCATTGGACAATCAACCTGCGTTTAACATGCTACTTCATGCAATACCTTGGAAGCAATTTGCTACGGTATTTCGATTTTTTTGTAAGCGTATACCATGCCCTACATCGTCCAGGGTGGTAATTCGTATCGGCAAAATTACAAACGAATAAAATAATGTAACGTTGTTTCGATCGACAAAATCCAACGACAGTATTACAATTAACAGGTTCAGCGAATCCCAAGGTGTGAGACTAATGTACAAAAGCTGTAAATTAAGCTTAAATTAATGAAAACTTTAGTTTTTTCTCCTCATCGTTAATATAACGGAACATATGGGCTTTTGTAAGAAATTGTCTATTCATTGATTACAATAGCATTTGCTCCTGAAAGTGGCCAATTTCCTCGCAGCCCCTTAAATTGGTTAGACATCATAATGGAGCCACAGGTGTTTGAAAAACAGACAAGAGGTCCCATAGGCTTAGCATTGAAATTGTGGTGAGGAAGATTTGATGCAAGGGGACCTAGCGAATTAAATTGAAAACAACAACAAAAAGTACGACAACAACAACAATAACAAGTGAGCATGACTGCCTAATTGAGTATTTCAGGAGTTAGTCCATTGTGCAAGAAAATTCCGAATTTGTCCAAGTCTTGCTTGAAGACTGATCCTTTTTTCAAAAAAAAGAGGATTTCGACCGAGGTGACCTCTAACCGAGGAAATATTAGGCTTCTTAACAAAAGGAGGGATACTAGAACAACGGGTAGGCAGGCTATCTGTTTGGGATACCATTATGCCACGCATGGGTAGGCAAAATATCCTACAAAGATTGGCCTTCTTCTACTTTTCTTCATGGAGGTCTTAGAAAAATGGCCGCCTGCACCTTGAATCAGGTTCACTGAAGTTAGTCACCCAAAAACGTGAAATTCTCATCAGAATACTGGGAAGTAATAGTTTATCACACCAAGTAATGGACGGGCTGGAGGTCACATACATTAATAAAAAAAAATAATAAAAAGCAAATAAAAAGTACAATGGATGTTAGGCTAATGTGGACCTCCAGCACTAAAAATCAAAGGATTTTAGTATAATTTTCTTTAGCATTATTATTTTATTGCATTCACTGAATAAATTTATGAAGACACGAAACGATTTTCCTGTATCCACGATATTCACTCGGTTTCCGCTATTATCTGATATGGACCAAATTATCTGACCATGCCATAGGAATTGAACGAAACATAAGAAATGAGCTCCATTATTGCATTCAATTATGGTTCAAGACGAGAGCATGAAATGGTAACAACAGTGGTGGGCACATAAGCTATCATGCAAAAAAGTAGTAGTCTTTGAAATGGTCATTTTTCAGGAATTTGTGAATTTTCCAATATCAATGTGCTATAGGGCAGTGGAAATGTCTATACATGTGCCAGCAATAATTAAACGAGAAAAAAGCACCTGTTCAATCTATTTTATTCCTATAAAAATTGTATACCATGAAACAATGCATGTTGTCATTTAACTTGAAATTTTACGATGCCCATCATTTATAACATACTCGTCATAACAGCATTCTCAGCAAGTCTAATGTCCATTAAATGGTTATCACCTTATTCACAAATCGTATTGTAGTCCTTTCAAATATGTGCTAATATCCAATAGTTTCAAACTTGGTTTTACTATTCGGTGTCCAATGACACGTACTTACAGTTCAAATAAACCGTAAAAATGTTTACAGATCCTGATAGATGTCACAATTCGACAACAAAGTATGGAAATAATAAGAATGATAATTAGCATCAGCATATTATTGGACATGCATGCATCAAAAAGTGTGTAGGGCTACATGTTAGTTTACCTCTGGTATTAATATCCTCATGAAATATAACTTGTTGCCGTTTTAAGTGCATGCTTAAGTTTCATTATACCTTCAATATCTGAAATCGCTCAAAGTCATCATTATAATTGTTGTCCGTCGGTTTTTCCAAGTTCAAAGACATTGCAAAAACCAATTCCGAGAACAATATTTGGATAAGATTATAGTAAGTAGCTGATTCATTTATTATCAGGTAAGTTTAGACAATTGAAAAATTTCGAAGAAATCTGACTCACCAAAGAATGGTAAAGTATGGAGATTATCCATAGAACATCCTAAAATAGAGCTATTATAAAGGATATTATGATCAAATTCTTGTTTATATCATTTTAAGAAAAAAAAAGCTGATGTACTGCTCCTGTGAAAGAGTATATAAGGTAAACGGGTTTCTTTGTGTTATAGGTGTACATGTATACATGTCCGGGTGCAGTCCCTAGATCGGACTGGTCAAACAGACAAGCTCAATCTGTTTAAAAAAATTTTTTTCAAAGTTATAATTCATAAACATAAGGTGAGTCAGTGATTTTTAAAAGCCTTTTGCCTAAAGTGGACTTGATGATGATGACACCTGCTAGGTGAAGGAAAATAGATGGTAATCTAGTGTTGAGCATTTACCATATGGCAATGCAATGGCATATCCTAGTGCAGATGGTGAGCTCAACTTACCTTCTTTTTTTCACCAAAAATTCAAAACCATCTCGCATTTTTATATGGTTCAATGAAAGTAGTGTTTTAAAACAAAGGAGTGAACAGGAAAGACATTAAAACAATGAAAATAACAGCAATGTTGGACATTATTTTCAAACAACCATAAACGTTGAAATTGTTTGACATAGTCGCTGCATTTGAAGACCAAGATTTGTATACCTCTACATGTAACTTTTATGGTCATGAACAAGAATCTCTTAAGAACAAGAAGTCATCTGGCACTGCTAAGAAGCTAGATTTCTCAATGCTTTTACCACCTGATGTATTGCTCATTGGAAATCCCATGGGACATTTGCCAAATTTCATCCAATTTTATTCATTTTTTCTTCGAATTGAACCATTGTCTCCAGATTTATTTTTTGCAAGAGCGTCTCACTCAGTGTGATCCAATTAAGATCTGCGTTGCGTGAGGGTTCATCATAAGACCTCCAACATTCTTTGACACGAAAGCAGTACAAAAGAGGGATTGTATTTTGGCGGATATTTTCCCTTTTGCCCTTGCCTAACCGAAAAATTCCCCTGGTCCACTCTTGTGTTGGTGTACACGTTCGCCACATGGGGGCGACAGCGCTGTCCACGCATAGCCAAGGGCTGATTAGCCCTACCTACAGCATGAGCAACACTCGAAAGAAGGGTGGTTGTGGGGGTGGGTGAGACTAAGTGAGGGGCTATTGCAATGGGAGTGGACTGGTCATCAGTGGGGGGCAATACGAAGTTGCACCTACACAATACTCGCCATTCGCTTCAAATATTTCTTACTCAATAACTACGAATAAGATGCATATTGCTACACATTGAGTGGAATGCATAACAAAGTGCATTAAGAAGAAAAAGACACGAATTTCGTGCTTGTTTTCGGCTATTTACTGCTCATGTGGGTGCTTAAATCCTCCTTTATCCTCGTCCATCAAAACAGACGTCTATTAAATCAACGAGATTGCACAAGAGTTTTTAAGAGGAGTTTTAGCTAAAACACGTAACTTTTTTGACTGATTAGTTCACTCGTATTTGCGTAATATCAAATCAGCTTGGGCAACCATGCAATGCAAGTTTTGAAAAGGTAGAAAAAAATAGTCTTTTTGAAAGAAAACGTGCAGGTTTAAATCATTTTAGCGCAGTTTTCTGTATTTAAACTGCCCGTTTTTAATAATTTTTATTTTTATTGCATTATGCCTCATAAAACGCATAAGCTTGCTAATGCTATAATGTGAATAAGAATTCGATATATTTACTGAAAAAAGTGAAAGTACCGAGCCACCTGTTTTTACTCTTTTTTTTTTTATGTTGTTGAACCCTTTTTATGCTTGAACAAAAATTCATACAAAAGATCATGGATGAAAAGGATATCCACCATATGAAGTCTTTTAACACGAATACGTTTACAATGTATACGTATATATTATATGAACTATACTTGTATCATTTCTTCCTATTATCAAACAAATTGCAGCAAACTGCAGTATTTTAGATGGATTTTTCTAGGATCATAAGGACACTTAAATAAAAATAAAAATGTATTCATTTCCGAAAACTTTTTTTACATTCCAGGTCAATATCTACTTTATATTACATATTTTTTAAGAATAAGACAAAACCTGGCATTATATAATGGAGCAAAAAGATTTCGAGGCAACACTATTATACTTATAATATTTCATTTTAACACACAGAAAATACCTGTATTTTACATGGATTACTCAAGGATCACACAAATGTATTCATTTCCATTATAATTTCATGTCTTAAATGTGCAAAATCGTTTCATGTTTATAGCTAGAACTGTTCAATGTTCACTTGTGGTGTAAAATAGCATATACATGTATACCGTCAAACAAAAATTTAAAGTTATATTTTGAAATGACAAAGAAACTAGCGTTAAGGAAGACTATCGATTACCAAGAGCAGAAAAAGTGAATTTTAATATGAAAATGAGGTGAATTTGCAACTGTTTTAGGCCTAATCTTAATGTTTGAACGTGCGTGCAGGCTAATGTATAGGCTCACGTCTCCTTAAGTATAACAGATACGCCTGAAATAACTATAATGAATGGCAAATCTCAAGATGAAGGCATCTACGTGACGGTTGGGGGATGTACAGGGATGCCCAAACAGAAACAATGTCTGAAATAACTCCAATCACGACTGTGTTTTTTACCCTTCTTACTTGACACAAAGGACTAGCTAACTAACCTTAAGTGAAAAAATGTTGGGAGGAAAAAACACACTTTAGCAGAACCCAAAGCCTTAGCACCAGGTTTAAAGCCTTATTAAAGTCATCGACCGAACAAAAAACTTACAAAAGATGGATAACCAAGAGGCAGAAAACACGATCCACTCCGAGGTACAAATGAATTACGATTCAGGTAGAAAGTTTACTCTGGAAATTTGACCAAACTGGTTTCGGTTAATATAGCCAAAGAACCGATCAGGAAGAAGTGTACTTTTGTATTAATACTTTGTACATCCATAGAAAAAACACAAACCACACACACACATTGAAGAATTGACGCTCGTGTCAGTATTAACTGAATAATTATGCTTTTTGATCCTTAAGCCTTTGATCAAAAAGCATCTTGTATAATGCTCGAGGAATTCGTTAACAATCATTTCTATATTGACATCTGAAATGGCTAGGAAAAATGAAATAATATCCTAGAGGGCCTAATTATAGTTTGTTCACACGTGTTGGATTGATCACGTTATAAAAATCAAACAATAAGAGCTCGTTAGATGGCGAAATTCTCTCCAACATAACGAATTATGAGTCTATCGCTATAGGATGAAAATTAACAAAACGAAACATCATTAATCCTGTATCTAGATCCTCATCTGCCAAATTTTATTTGAAAATTAATGAGCATAGCCCGGCATTATGGCATCAGGAAGTACTACTGCATGAGTTGAGACATCTATACATGTAGGCTATATATGTACATGTATAACTTCAAAACAAATGAATTCCTAATGTCAGTATCATGTCTACGAATTAACCAGGAATTTCTGCAAAGTTCAGTTTGAACTTAATATTTGCAGATTATGCAGATTTTTAATTAACCATAGAATAAATTATTTCATACACTATAAGTATCATCTATATAAAATTTCCAATTATGTGACGACATGTGACAACTGCGTGATTTAGAAACAATTATGAACCAGTATAATGCATACTTTTATTGTAAATACATCCCAGAATTGCAAATATTTAAACCTATATGAAGTACGAATAATTATTTGCCAAAAAATACTTCTTATTGAATCATTATAAATTTCTTCAGACAGAACATATTATTACAATTACCAAAAAAGTATAATTTTGAAATTTATACAGATTATAAACCTGTTCATCACATACTGTAGTGAACAATCTCACAGAACTGTGTCATGTATGCTGCTATGCACAGTGTGTAGTACAATATATAGACTAATATACAACTGTATACATGTATAGAGAATTAGTCTCCCTTGTGCAGAAAGTGATCCTGTATGGGCAGGCAGGTCAAGGCTGTCCGAATTACCCAATTAGTAACAGGAGTATTGCTCGAACGTGAGATCCTTACAGTAATATTGCAGCCAGGAACAAGTTGTAATTACTTGGAAATTTAAGTCATCCAGTGGCAGCCCCTTATTATTCACTTATATGTTAAACCCATAGCAATACCCCCAGGACCCTTAAACGTAATAGGGACATTGCTAAAAAAAATCACATTTTGAACTAGAACAATATTTATACTGTACTATGAAAATATCCAGATTAGAGGTTCATGGTATCATGAACGTCAAAGGGAATTCCCATGCATGTACCGCTTTCACAGATGGTTGCTGGATAGAGAATTGCTAGAGAACCAAATCTCTATATTCCCTCACCTGTCAATTTAAGAAATTCAAACCAAATAAACATGTAAAACATGAAGTTTATTTGGTTTGAATTTCCCATGGTAATTTCATACCAAAATTATAATCGTTATATGATCAAATGTTACATATGTTCGTCATTTTAGATAAATAAAATGGCATGTTTAATTAAGCTAATTCACACCTGTAAATTAATACATAATTTAAATTGCAATAACTTTTAAGGTATTGCCTTGCATTGCAAAGTAACCAGTGCCGTGAAAATTTCATCGTTTCCTGGAGGAAATGAATGTATGTTGCATATGTATTTAGAAAAATTGCACTCCCCTTCACAAATAAAACTTGGAAAAGATATACATGTAATTTAAAACATAATGAAGTGGTTTATTTCCTGAAATGGGTTATTTACTTCAGCTTTACTTTCATTTCAGGTGAAAATTAAAAACGCACGCAATTACAACGCAACCTGCAATCATTTAATATCATTTTCTTTCCTTAAAATAACTCAAAAACAAAATTCAGCTTCTTTATGTGCTGTTTTATTAAGAAAAAAAAATTAACTACACGCCCAAGCAATTCAATTAACAAACACGACCGCAGAAAAAACGCTCTTGAACTTCACATTGCATTTAGTGAATTGGAAAAAAAAAAAATTGCACGAATTCACTTTTATTATCAAGCCAGTCTAAGTTTATTTGCATTTCCAAAAAACGACGTATCTTAAAAAAATTAAAAAGTTTATTAAACAACAAGGGTCAGTGACCACAGCATAACCTGCTAATATCAATTAAAACATTTTTTTAACCATGATCACGCTTCGTGTGATTTTTATACATCTCCATTTCCAAAATGTAACAAGAAAAAATGATGATAAAAATATATAGAAAGTGAAATTCCCTTCCAGGGTCACCATTTTTAATTCTTTATCATATTAAAAGCAAGATAAAGGTAATAACTAAATAAATCAAGCTAAAAAACACGCAAAATATGATGGTTTTACTATGATCACCAAAATTCGTGTTGTTACAGAATATTTGGATTTATAAAACAAGTTTTGTGCAATGAAAATGTCTGACATTTTTAATGGTATTTCGTGGGTGGCATTATGATTTTAATGTTTTCATCAAAAATTATATGCCCAAACACGAAGGGGAGATCAGGTTGATAAACCCTCTTCACTCCCATAATATTACAAAAAATCCATAACATAAGGGTAAGAACAGCGTGGAGCATGGCATAGCATGAGCATTGGCATGGCCTTGAAATTCAGCATTTCGATTGGGCAATCAGAAATTCCCGCAAGTGGGAAACCAATCGAAACGCGGCATTTTCAGACCATATTATGCTATATGCCATGCTCTATGCTGTTCTTATCCTAAGATTTCGGGCTAAATACTATTATCAAATCAGAACTACCGCAGACCTAAGCAATGTTGCGGTATACCCTACCAAATCTGACCCCATTATTTAAAGATTTCCTGAGTTAATTGACCCTAAGTTTAATCTTTTAACCTTTGCTCTTTAAACACTCTAGATCCGCCCATTCTATAAGTAACAAGCATCAAAAGCGTATTAATGCTAATGTAAATAAACTGAGGGACAGGTAATGTGATTTAATACTATACTTAAATAATTATGAAAATTTGAAAAATTATTACACGTCGAAAAAAAATCGGTTTATAGCTTGACAGTTTGATTTTATTAAGTTTCAGGCAATATATAAAAAAAAGGATTTATAAAAAAATGCACTTAAATTTTAAATAAACGAATTACTTCCCATAAGGAAACATTATTCAGGCATAACAGTTGGTTGAGTTTAATTCCTGTATGTGCCAGCTGCAAAGCGGTTAACCAAGCAAGGCTTTGGCCACCTTTTGCATTTTGGGATTCGGGTTACCTGAATGTAGCAGCAGGCAAGCGAAGGTTGTTGTAACTTGATTAATAAAACTGCATTTGGAAACCTTTCAGCTACAATAACAGATGCCAAAAAAAGTAACAACGACAATTTAGGAAAATCCCTTTACATCAATTTATTTCTTTTTACGATGATCATTTTAGCCTTGTATGATCATTAACGACTATTGCTGCAAGGTAACGGTAAAAATAAAATCACTAGCTTAGTTATAACTCAAGTTCTTGAATTTTTCCTCTATTCTGAATAATATCAATCACCAAGAGTGATCTTAAATTTATCAATACTCAACACGTGGTTTAATTTAACGACATGCTGTGAATTGAGACTATATGCAAACCGGATTTGACAAGTGGACATGTGTGCAGAGTATATTCAACACTTGATACATGTACATTGTAAATTACACTAACCAACCACCATGATGATCTGTTTAGTCGAATTTTTAATTACTTATTAGGAATAAAGCTAAAATTGAAAGCTGTTTGTTTATCGGTGCTGATGATATGTATTTCTTAAGTTTTGCTTGTAATTTCTGTACATGTACATGTATATGGCATAGGCGAGTCAAATGAAAGTGAGACAAGGTGGTTTCTTTAAGTCAAAAATAGTCACCACTAACATTGAAGTACATGTATATGAATTTTGTCCCACTGACTAATGACCCTTGTGATTCCATTCTTGTAGAAGTAGTCTGATTGTTGCACAAGAATGAGGGAAACTATACATGGACCTCCTGAAGATCAGTGTCCAATGCCAATCTGCAACCATTAAGCAGTACCAAAATTGCGAAAGTCACACCTGAAAGGTCATGGCTGTAGTGTGCAGTACTTTCCCCACTTGAACTTCTATAGCATTTTCGTGGTCAAATTAGCCTCATGGGATTGAACATTGTCTTGCAACAAGATGAAACCTTTCGCCCTTTGACCATGATCCATAGTGGTTGTTCTGGACTGCTTGATGCAAGTTCCAGTATGGGACAATGTTGAGCAATAAGCGAATGGTCTCCCACGTTTTCTGGCATTAAATGACAGTCTTACCCTTATTCAGGGTTGGTGCAAATGTGTGGGATCATCAGATTCGTTAGTCAGTAGGACAAATTCCTCAAGTCCAGTAATGTCTAATTTTCACTCTCACTTTGAACCTCTTCATTATGTTTGTTTTCTTCAAACGTTCACATTTAAAACCATTTAGATGTCCTTGGTGACCAATAATGTTGAGATTTAACCTATAGCTGAGCAACCAAATGGGGTGTGGATCAAGCCTCCAAAATCTCAAAATCCAATCTCATTATTGTTAACTTTGCAAACATTTATCATCAAAGTCTTAAGTGGTGACCAACCAGCACTACCTCATTGTCACCTTCAATTGAAACCAAATATCGGTCACTTGGACATAAGCCCTTTTTGTTTTCTCCAAGACCGTTCTTAATCGCCTTCCAAGATGAGTGATTTATCGTTTTATGGCTTCCGAAAACTGGGCAGGGTATATATGGGTGAGGTGCAGTTCGGATGATAAGGTCAGAGGTCCAAGCGAGGTTCAATCATAAAATGGCCATGATGCTCCAGCAAACTATAAACGACTTGGAACTGACCCGAACCAGATGTCCAAGACCCAGGCAAATTGTACAAGCATATCCCAAGTGTGAAATGGACATTAGTAACGTTTCCATGGTAAAGGGCTGTAGGGCACCCGGGGCAAAAGGGGAAGAGAAAGCAATAAAATAAAGGTTAAATTAACGGTTGGAGGTCCCATTCTCAGGTAGCGTGGTAGTGTTTCTTGGATGGAGACCAATATAGGATGGACAATATAGTCATCAAGTCATTGCAATGGCGACCCGCAGAGTAACCAAAGGCTGAAGCACCGCCAATGTCCAACCTTTGATGACCACAGCCCTTCCTCCTTTGGCTGTAGCATGATGCTTTTCGGTATACTCTAAAATGCGTGCAAATAACCTAGGAAATTACCTTTTCAATTACCTTTCCCCCTCCTTTATTATTAAACGGAGCAATGAGTGAATAGACCAATTTCACTCATGTCTGCATCCAGGAGCAAAACAAAATTTCTCTATTTTGGAAGACAGTAATCATGGATTATTCATGGCACTTGTAAAAGTCTTAGTTACAAGACCATGCCAGAGAAATTGAATTTTTTCAAGACTTCTGGCCACTGCAAAATATTGACTGTCTTTACCAAAGGAAATTTCGTTTTGTATATTGCTTAGAAACCAGGCCAATTATACTACTTATTAATTGTCTTTAATTGCTATAAACAAGTGTTGCGAGTATACTATAAAACATGAGTCAAAACAAATTCACCTGAAATAATCTTTCGTAAGGAATTCCAAGAAATAGCTATAACCTGCTTTTATTGCAATAATAACAATTCAGGCGAAGAACTCCACCTTATTTTAATTCACGTGATTTGTGCATGTTGAATAATAAAAAAAATGGTAAATTAAATAAAATTAGATTGCCGCAAACAAACAAAAAACAACTTAAACTGGAATTTAATTGTTAGTTGTTTTGAAAAGAGAAAAAACCTTAGGAATGTCGTCAAGTTAATTTAAAAACTAGTCATACTTGTTGTCATATTCTTGTAATTTAATTTTGAGTTTTCTATAAATTATACCATATAAGCTTAAGCCATATAATAAATAATATATAAATAATATATAATAAATAATAAAATAAGCCATATAAGCTTATTTATCACAATTTTTCAAAAATTTTAACTAAAGACTAATTAAAGTTTTCCAACAAAATGTATTTCTGACTAACATATATCCATACCGTATTCGTTGCATAGTTACAAGTGTCCACAAAAGGAACTTTTTTCTGATCCACCCCGCAGAACTATTATTTTCTCTATTGTTTCACTGGTTGACATTAAAGATTGTGAAATTGCACTGTTACACATTACATAAACCTTATAAAATGTAGAACAACCCACGTGTGTGTGATCAGGAAATTGAGCTCATAAAACCCATGAAATCAGAATTTCAGCATTCTATTCACATGAAACAAAGTGTCATTAAGATGCTGAAATAGGGGACAATTTTCACTTTAAGCCGTTAAAAATTCACCAAATTTTAATTTGGATTTTTTTCACGTGTTAAAACAATGCAAGTAGGCTATATTAGAACGTTGCCACAGATCCAATTTCTTTGAACAGCTAAGTCACCTTTATAACACCCTCTTTAATAAAAACGGAAACAGATAAGGACTTAAAACTGCCATAAAACAGGCCCCCAATAAAGTTTTACTTCACTAAGCTGCAATTTCCAATCTATCTTATAATGCAATAAACTATAGGGTCTCCCATACCTACAATCCTACATTCAAAGGTATTTAGAAATATAAAACCACAGTATACGTTGTGTTTCAAAGTATATACTTAGATTGAGCCATTGGTACACATGCGACAGAATATGTAGATGTATAAGGAATCAAAATGTACTATGAGACCTTCAAACATATACATTTGAGCTACTAATATTATAGTATAGGTTTTGTATTAGTGAGTTTTATGGAAATAATTTCAAAATTTGATTGTGTAGCACATCCCAAGCTGCTTCAGTTTATTGACTAAATCTTGTCAAATCCAAACAGCTATAGCCATGTTTACTTCAATTGTGACCTAATCCATGGTAGTTTGAACTAAACCCCTATTAACTACAGCACAGAATTTAACGATCCTCAATAGCTTCACAATTAAGTAAAATTTGAGTTTCAGTATCTAGAAAAGCATGTTATCGTGTTGCAACCAGCCTGAAAATCCTCAGTTAAAATGGTTCTCTTTTATTTGTTTTGCTTTGGAAAATTGTCGCATAATCCTGAGCATTGGTCAATGAGGACATGAAATTGAAGCAAACGAGCGCTAACATATGTAATCCCAGTTTATTAAGTTAACGTCTCATTTTACTGCACTCGTTTGCACTTTTAATTCTCTCAAAAGGATTAATCGCTCTCCATTAAAACGCGTGTAAAATTGTAAACAGCGAGCAATTATTGACTTGACATTGGGTTGAGAAGAAGAGGTGGAAAAATTATTGTGGAAAACAACTATAAATATTACGCTCGGATTCTGGTCGAAAGGCCAAATTGAAACACACTGAGGTCCTTCTGTATAAACTCATCGCTAATAAACGTCGCATAAATTAAAAATCTAGAAATGTGAATTGGGATCGAGTTAATTGACCTTTACCATAGCGAATAACGTACATAGTGTATAATTTAATCGATCCAACATGCTAATAATAATAGGCTGAAATGTCCAATAGATGAAAAATATTGTCGACGACATGAATAAAAAATAAGCTGTTTTGTCAAATTATATATATATATGTATATATATATAGGTAAGACTCGTATGGATTCCATAGAAATGAAATTTTCAACTTCCCTTACATTTTTTTAGAATTATTCCTAGCCATCCTGATGACTGAAAATTCATAAATATTACAACATGCCTAACAACGTCTTGTCTCGTTGCTCAAAGAAACTGTTTTAGAATTCAATTTAGTGAATTTTTAATATATTTTGCAATATTCCTCCTTGATTTTATCTTGGCATCCCACAAACTATAATATTGCCATTTTTTCACCTTGCTTTATCTTTAGGATATGTTAGCGAATTAATGGGTCATTAAATACGTGTAGTTGTAGACGAGTATATAGAAATACGTTTTGATTAAAAAGCATAATGCATGTCAATATTTATTTGGGTAAAACGATTTTAAAACGAGTAATAAATGATCAACTCATCGATTTCTATTGATTTAGAATTATCTGATAATGTAATCTCTTCACTTGTGTGATAACTAATAGCATATTATGTAAAAACAAATGTATAATATTTATGTTAAATTTCCCTGGCCTTTACCAAAACTTTTCCATGACTATACATTATGTATTCTATGTTTATCTAATTTCCCTGTCAATTCCAGGTTTTTAAAGTTTATTAGAATCACGAGTCTCCAAATTAGCAATTATAGCTTTGCACAAGTGAAACGCAACGTGATATCCATTAAGTGCAAGATTATTGACAATACTGTTGTTGAAAAATAAAAGCTGCAGTATATCACAAACGTATTTACAAAGGGTTTATCGATTTGAAAAAGCCACAGGGTAGACTTGGTAAAAAAAAGATGCGGAACAAGATCACATATAGCAATTCCAGAATTTATGGATGATGCGGGCAATCGAAAAAGGTAAAGTTTATTATGCAATAAACCCCCTATACAAATGACAATAAACCAGTGCAAAGATTTGGACAAGAGCGGCCTCCCAACCAAGAACCAACTTCAAAAGAGGAGTCTGTTTATGGATATAAGCTTATACAACATCATGGCATCCATGATATGGCAACAAACATAAAGGCAACCATTGGACGAATCATGGCATTAAGTAGATACGCGTTTTCGTGAAAATTGCACCTAGGGTATAATTTAGCAAATGCGGCACGTATGCGTTGTTCTCTCTCCCTCCCCCCCCCCCTCCCCCCTTTTCTCTGGAAGAAAGCCTATTTGTTTTATCAGCTGATGAAAGTCACTATGTATGCATACAGGTCCATATAATAAATACACACACACATATGGCAATAAAATCGAGGTAAAGGTGATAACTTGGCTTGAGTGTTTAACACCTCCGATGTATATTACGGCCCCCACGGATCAACAATATAGGGTCTGGTTTCTACTAAAAATGGCCCCAATACACACATTGCACGCTGCCAGTATGTTGGCAACAGGGTGTTAAAACAGTTTCGTCAGTGATGGAAATGTTTTCCAATTTACCTTAATTGTTAGCACTTCAATATGGTGACTGCAAATGGGGCTTATGCTGTATATATAAAAACTGACCCAAGGATGCGAAACACACCAAAGGACTCGTGGGAATTTCAGTTTTGGCCTCGACTTAACGTTGTTTTTCACAGGGATAGGGCGTGAAATATGGTTGTCCTATTTTTTGGTCAAATTTACCCTTTATAACTACAGTTACAAGTATATATCCAGAAAAGTGGTCGCTATATAAAACGCTATATATAGGACAAACACTGAAGTGCAAAAAGTTACTCAAAAACATTGTAGGAAAACTTTAGACAACATTTTGAAAGCAAATTTTTCAGAAAAACACCTCTAAAACTCAAAGAAGTTTGGAGGAGAACAAACTTGGATTATTGCTCAATTTATGATAAGTTCATGCTTGCATATATACATGTACTTACACATGTAAATTCATATATACTGTCTGAACATGTAATCATGTTCATGGCCATTCATTCCGTATAAATATATGATCATTTATGGACAAAAATATGGATATATCCAATGTGTATGTAATATACCCATGCATGAAAATTCCCATCAATTTACTTCAATACTCTTCCCATTAACTCATTTTGAGTTACACTTTATGAATACATATTCAAAAAAGTATACATACGTGTAAAACAAAAGTGAGATATATACATAACCCTTTTTAAAAAAAAAATATATCAGAAAAATATTCAACATATACACCAGATTCTCGTGTTGATCGAAAAACGATGAAAGGATGCAGTCTAGACAACTATTACAATTTATGCATTAAATTGCTGAAAAAATTAAAATCGGTATATTGTGACGCCAAAAGGTGTTTCAGTCTGCTATAGTTTTTGTAGAAATTGAATTGCGTCATTAACTAAAGGTGCTCACCATGCAAAACCCTCGGGTAAAAAACAGGTAGCAAAACCACTTTAGATTAAAAAGTGGCCTGTTTTTAGGTTGCATGAACGAGGTGACACCCTCGCACAAGTGGCGAAAGCGACTCATTATGGGCATGAACAATTACCAAGATGTCCTTTGATTTGGAAGGCGGTCATTAAAAAACTGATGCACCTGAAAAAGCACTCAAGGGATCCCGAATTGTTAATGACCGATGCATTATCATTCACCAAATTGCAACTTTTTTTTTTGTTTCGGTGCCTTAATAATTTTAATGATGCTATTGTTAAACGTGAGTAATGATGCGCCCTTATACATAGAAGACCGGTGTACAACTTAAAAAAAAAAATTAAAAACCATCCTGCGTTTTCATGACAATTTTTTTAAAAAAATATCCCACCATCATTTTAATCAGCCTGATAATGGACATGAGCCATTAATCCAAGAAGATTGAAAAGGCACATAAATTTCATTTTGAAATTTATTTGAAATTACAACAAATAAATAAGGGTTTTAATTCGCATATATAATCAACAATATAGATAGCAGACTCAGATTGATAAGAAATTAAAATATAACTTTATGGAAAGACAATTTTGTTAAATTAGTTGTGGTCACGAAATTGATTTTATTCTAGCTGAGAACCTCAAATGCATTTACATAAATTCGATATCCAATTAGGCTTGTACAGATCTGCAAGCTCAATCCGTATTTACAGCTAAATGCTGGTGACATTGAAATATTCTTCGAATTTTGAAAAAAAACTGTATTAGCAAGTCAAATTACAATTCTGAAAACTACGATTCAAGTAACATTTTGAAATGCCTTCATTCAAAGAAGTCCAACTCATGCATCAAACCATCACAAATTCCAAAAAAAAACGTTAAATTAAAACATCGCTATCTTACTACAGACTTTGGGATTTCATATTTATCCTCGTTAAATTTTGTAAACTATAGCATTGGTCAATGGCGGCTCGCATCAAACTAGTTAAATTAAATTTGCGAGCTCAGACAAAACATGAAATAAATGAATCTTCATCTATAACATGTACATGTATTTTAAGGCTTCATGTTATGAGTTTCAGCGCCATCTACCGAGACCAATGAACGACATCCAATTTTTAGTTGTCCATATGCTCATAACTGTAATATACTTAAATTTTATGAGAGCAATCCAAGTTTTTTCCATCTGAAGATGAAAAACAACAACAATAACAACGTCGCCAACAAAATGCCCAAGGGTGAACACGTAAAGACTCAAGTGCTCTATAACTAGTCACAAAATGGCGCAGGATGGTAATAGGCCTTAGGGAAAAAAAGCTGAGTTAGGACAGCAATTTTCGCTACCGGTCATCAAGAAATCCAGGTTAATTAACCGACGTCAAGACCAATTTGCAACAGCCGACATTTTAGATTTTAACTTTTTTTTTAAACTGCCATCCTAGCACATGCCCCTTAATGATTCTACCATTAGCATCGATTTATTATTATAGCGACCAATATAATAAGTAACAAAATTCGGGTCTTTGGGGAACCGAGGGTACATGATGGCCCGTTGGACATTTGCGGCCCAAAGACCAGTAATTTGACATGTCTTATCTATTGAAAAAATCAGAAGGACGATGGCCATGGTCGTTAAATTTGACAAAAGTATGGAGGGAGAACAGTTGAAACTGACCTCCCAGGTATCTGCTCACCATTGTCTTAAATGATAGCTAAATGGACCAACCTCTCGGCAGTTGCATCAGTAGCACCTGGCTTAATCCTACAGGTTCAAGGGAATGCAAGTTGAACTTGAAACCGTATCATAAAGCAGGCTCGAGTTTCACGTTTCATGACTTGTCCAAAGGTAACGAAATACAATCTAGAGTTATTAAAGTGTATAAAAAAGCTTAGTTTTTTATATCTTCATTGTGTATCTCGTTAAGAATATCCGCGTTATCTCTATATTAAAGCAGTAATTGGAAAGGACAATAAAAATTAAGCCCATTTCTGAGAAATTGCATGCCTTCGTGTAGCAAAATTAATTGAAAGAAACAGATGTTGTTGTTGTGGACTAAGCCGCCTTTTTTTTGTAATGTATATATTTCATAAATCAGTTTTTATGTAGGTAAATCCTCTCCATGTTGGGCATAGAAATGGATACCAAAAAACTTGTACCAGTATCAGATGTGCAGGAAAACAGCAGAATGTTGTTGTAGTATTTGCTACATTTGTTGAATTTGTTGTAGTAGTTTACTGTTGGAACATTTGTTAATATTTTGTAGCAGCTAGTTGATGTAGAATATATTGCAAATGTTGCAGACAGCATCATGATTCTGCCCATGCATGCAACCTTAATGGTAATCAGAAGGACCCTCCAAAGATCTGGGCCAAAGGTACCTCTTCAAAATGTGGGGTCATGTGCCTATACACATAAATGAATTTACACTGCGAGTATTTGCAAAAGCATAAAAGCAGATTCTGGAAAGATGAGTTATGCATTCATTATACAAATTTTATGTAGTAGGCCTGCCTGTATGTCAAAGAGACTTCTTACTAGAATTCTCAGAATATCATCTCTTTAAAATGGTTAAAATGTAGTGATAGGAGGAATGACCACCCAAACTAACCTATAGATAATATTTATTGATAAAAACTAAAACGTCGTCGGAAATAACGTACAATTTTATCTCAGTAGCAATTAAAACAATGTTGCCTACAACGAATTAAGAAAGCTGGTAGCAAAACAGCCTCGTAATTCATGACGAATACGACAGACAACTTCATTATGCACTTAAAAAACTAAAACAAAAAGAAATGTCGGCCTATCTAAACAGCTTCCGGTGATTCATAATCAAAATGTTGGGCGTACATGGGAAAAAACACATCAACTCCTGTTTTCAACGAGTTCGTGGAATGTCAAAATAAAAATATCAAAGCTACCGACATTCAAAATTCCCAATACAGTGTCAAACTGGTTCCTGCTTTGGACACTTCAATTTCAACTCTGAATACGTTTTATCAATCCTTCAGCAAACTAATGATTCAGTTTAAATCCGTCTGAAATAGGCCACCTCATTTTATCATCTTAATTTATACATTCTCTGAATCCCAAAAATATGTATCCTTCCAAATGCTTTAAAATTGCATTAAATGTTAAGGCAGGAATATAGCAAACAGGAAGGATGAGGTTATAAAAAGAAAACAATGAAGACCAAGTGTTGGATTTAAGGTTGTAGGTTAATTAGTCCCATTGTCTCAATGAATGGCCCACACAGGCACAAAACAGTAAGATGAGTTGGGAAATTGTGTTTTTGTTGGTGTTCTGGGAGGGATGTTTAGCTTAGATGCAGGTACAGGTCATTTTTTTAAATGCTAATGATACATATCCAAGTACAAAAGAGTTTCAGATCCAGCATTCAGATAGAGGACACTTAAACTGGGGGTTCTGCAATTGGATCTGAAGAAGCTCCTTGTCTAAATTCGTCTTCTAAACCATAATCGTTACACTTTTTTTTTCTAGCTATTTGGATCAGTTTCACCAACATCAGATACCGTTAAAAACAGTCCCGCAAATTGAGCAAAATTTAGCAAGTGAGTGCAAAATGCATCGTTGACAACCTCTGCAACCAATGGCACTCTTGCAACAAGGCCGAGGCCATGGGCGAATTACCTTAATGGCCTGAAAATTTTTGAAAACAACAAAGAGGACATTTGTTTGACGTCCACATGTGAAGCCATTATATTCCTAAAATTTGCCTCTTTATTTAACCATGCTATAGTTTTAATTGCCCTTGTGCCAATGCGGCTTCTAAACTACAAAGAGGTGTATTGGTGGTACAATGACTGACCTCGGGACATTTTGGTAAAAGGGCACATGCATGTGTATATCGAATATCGACTGTTGCAGTATAGTTCAAATTTGTAATTTTAGGACCAGTTTTCCAAACTATTTGTGATTTGTCCCTTCACTAGCGCCACCTAATGGCACTCTTCTTGTTATCGCCTGCAGCAATGCTATGACCATTAAACAATGCCAGTTATGTAACTTACAGATGACTCTTAGATTATGGTTGTCCATTATTTATTAAACAATGGCTAATGCACGGGTGTTCCCCAGAGGAATGTCCAAATCCCTACTATTATATTCACCTGCAAATTGATCTGGTGGGTAGAAATAGAAACTGTTTGCTAGCATGGCTAGGACAAAACATATTTTAGGAGGACATTGTTGAAAGGGACGAGATTGGACGTTCAGAATACAAGTACTATATGCCATTGGGATACAAAAAAAAATGCTCGTGGATGCCGAAGGGGTGAAATCTCCAGGGGCTAAAACAAGAAACTAAATTCGGAATGGTAGACTAGTAGCAGTGTAAATTTCAAGCACGATTCACTAATGCCCTCTTGAACAAACATTCCTTGGTGTCTGTCATTCACTTTTACAAGGAGAAAATCCCCTGACCTTTTCTTCAAGAGGATCAATGTGGTTCTGCCTTTCTTGTTGACTTAGGAAAGGAAACATGGAGGGTTTCAAATAACAACAAAAAAATCCTTTTTCGGTGGACATTTTGAGAGCTCGCTTGATGAGCTTACATTTTACCATTTTTTTTCTCTGTGTGCCATAGATATATATATATCCAATGTAGCTATACCCAAAATCGTTGTCGCAAGATGGCATGTATAGCATCCATCCGCCATCTTCTTGAACTCTTGCAAAGTTTTGGACAAAAGTTGGTGAAGGGATGTTAGATCTACCATCACCAAAACCTGCAAAAACTGTATGAAATCTGTCCCAATATCCTCAACAATCAAAACCAAATCTTGCTTGCCATGGCAAAATTTGGTCCTTAAAAAGTATTACAGTACATGGCATATGTAATCCCTTTGCAAGAAATATCAACAACAGCTGTCAATATTACTAGTCTACAATATTAAATTCATAATTAATAATTCCACTGGCATAGTTCCCGATGGGCATAAATAAAGGCTGGCTTCTATGTAATAAAAATGCAGCAAAGGAAAGTGAAAACTACATTGAGACGTGATATGCACATCGATGAAAAGTGTACAATCTACCCGACTTTTATGATCCCTAATTTTCATTTTATAGTTGTCAAATGAACTCCAATACCTTTCATATCGTTTAATGATCCAGAGTATGTATGTGGCCAAGGGGAACCAATTACAATAATTTGAAATTCAACTGGAACTAACAGACAAAAGAAAACAGAAAAATCAACTCGTTAAAACACAATTAAAATATAAAATTAATTACGGTGTCTGAGAACGTTGATAAAACCATCTGTTATAATAGGAATCGAAACGAGTAGCACAATGTCATTTTTATTATTTTTGATACACTTATCACTGCTTAAAGACATGTTCCACATCCGTTTGATTCAAGGTTTACAACACGCACACCAAAACAATAATAACAATGTCTACCTAAAAACATGGGTTTTCCCATTTCATAAGAAAAAGTTACGAAACATATACATGTTCACTATGATGCCTCACAACAATATTGTTTAAAAAATTCAAAAATAATTGCCAAATTGGCAGACATTCTGTGATTCAATACGTGGATATCTTATATATGTATAAGTAAAACCTGGTAAAGTGATCGCCTTTTAAAAGTGACCACTTTGGCCATTTTTTTGGTGGTCACTTTTAGCCGGGTTTACTGTAGTCTAAATTTTACCAGAAAATTCAAGAAAGAACAAATTCCAGGAATTTTAAGTTTCAAGAATCATATTCAAGGGAATTCAATAAAGACTTCCATATATGTGTATCTCACGTACAGAGTGCCATGCATCAAAGACTGAAGAATTAACATCAAAGAATATCAAAGTTTCATGTAAATGCATAAAGACGATTATTACCAAATAATGTAATCCATGTAAAACTGGCTTCTTTTAGAGTAAGTTCTATGGAACAACTGTTTTTCAGTACTTTGTGATTTCCAAGAAAATCCACATCCAAACTCCAAGATGTTCACAAGGGCATTTATTAGATCAAACTAATGCAAGTATAAAAATTTCATATATACAACTCGATAAAGCCATAAAGCATCTTTTCGCTTACCATCATAAACGATTGTATCAATAGCCTTGGCATTTCTTATAAGAATAAAACGAAATAGGGCGGGAGAGGCAGTTCCAAATGGTCGTGAAACAAATTGAGAAATGGCTTTGATGACACGAATACAATATTGCTAGTCATTATATAAAATTCCTGGGAGTTTTGCTCCAATCGTTTATACTAGGACCATGGAGCTGGCAGATGGCAAGTGTTCAGGCCACACTTGATCCTATCCATCTTCTGGAGGAATTCACATTGGAGACTGCTAATCAAACAATAAGCACTTCACACTTTGGCCATTTTTCTGTATAGCACAGACCATGGCCTGACCATCGTTAAACGTGGGTCTGCCTAGCCGTATATAGTTTTTCTTCATTAACCCTGGGCAATTCTGGTAGCAACTGCAGTGATCAATTCCCAGCAAATGCCAATAATGTGCACTGTGCAGCTA
This sequence comes from Xestoiulus laeticollis, assembly GCA_034698905.1. Lineage (NCBI taxonomy): Eukaryota > Metazoa > Arthropoda > Diplopoda > Julida > Julidae > Xestoiulus > Xestoiulus laeticollis. The sequence continues at coordinate 38,640 of JAQGCC010000023.1, read as the reverse complement.
TAAATATATAGACGAAGCGAGAATGACACTAATGAAACATTTTTGCTGCAGAGATTGCAAGTCGTGACTGATTTAATATAATGCAGCATCGTTGAATGACTGCAGGCTTACATATATGCCCATTGCAGAAAAAAAAAAAGCAGCACGGGTAAAATAGCAACATTGGTATGGCTCAATTTTGAAAGGAACAACAAGCTGCTGCAAATGCAGGCGGACTAAAACTGATTTCGAGCCAAATGCCATCAAAAACATCCTGCAACATCCATTCTGGTGGACAAAATAGACAAAATAGCCATCCATTGCCTGTTGTAAAAAATATCATTGCAGAGACCACATTGCTTACATGAGATTATGGAACATTCCATTGTTATCCAAATTGAAAATTATAAGTCTTCATTGATGTTCATCAAAGAATCTCCCCAAAGTGTCCGTCTAGAAATATTCTGGTATACAATTGTCAGGTCATTGAAATACATTTTCTATACTGCAGCCCACACGCAATATTTGTAGTACATTATAGTTATAAGGTGATTAGTTTGACATGCAAACGAAGAATGTGCCCCGAGTATCTTTTAAACCAATTCAGAGATTGAGCATTTGGTCATCAAAAAATGTCCAGCAAACGTTGCAATCGATCAATATCATCAATTGCAGGAACCACAGTTTTAGGGCTGTAACGGTGCTTCAAGATCCCTCTAAATGGACATTTTTTGGACGTTATTCAGGGTTTGCGACTATTCCAGGGAAGTCAGGTTTCTAATTAAAGACCTGAGCAGTGCAAACGTTTACGGTCCCTGTCATTGCGAGGGGAGTGATGAAATGGGGAAAAAAGGGGGTTAATCCATTGTTCCATCCCGTGGCTTCCTCGGCGGCAATAGGAAGGGCCAATTGGCACACCAGGATTATAACCCAATTACTAACTCCACATAAAGTCATTGAAGCACCTTGAAGGCGGCTCATATTTGACATTTATTATACAAGCAGCGCAGTAAAAGACAGAAATTAGAGACTGACCAATTGATGCGTAATGGCCGAGGTGGACAATGGGTTCTAGAAGGCAGAGCAGGTAGGCAAAGATAAGATTAGCCAGGAAACGGCGAATTATATGTCCCAGGACAAATTAAAGGACAGTATCGCAGCTTGTAAGTTGCCAGAAGTTATTGCCATCGATATTGTATATTGCGAGGCGATACAAGAAGGCCTCTATAAGAGGGATGGACAAAGGGGGAGGGCAGGGGGTGGGGAAAGTTTTATGGGGGGGGACTAATAACGAGAATGCTTTCTTCTTTTAATGTTTCCTAGCTGTGGACGACAATCAACGCTGGGGATTTACCAGGTTCCCATTTCTGGTTTCCTTTTATATTATATTTCTGGGGGTGAAATGATGGTGAATGTTAGGTGCGCCCATATCTAATAAAAATCTCTCTTTTTAACGAAGTCCATAAAAGATATGGCCCTATGTGTCGTAACGTGCCTCGGTACACAGGACGATTATATCAAGCTGATGCCGCGCATGGACAACTTATTAGATATTTTGTATAATTGGGACTTGGGATCCTCGGATGTTATGTAGGATGGCTTGTTACAATGATTGGTATTAAAAAGAAAACCATGAAAGTTTATAGTGGTTTTACCGTTTTGCACAATTCAAGTATTCTTCAACTACCATTTGGTGAATTCTGGTTTGTGGTGATGTCATCAGGAGAGTTCAATGATGGAGATGCAGCTGATGGGATGAAAAAAAAATTGTGTAAAAATCACTACAATTATAGTTTACATTAAGTATGCACAGCACTATTGTATTCCAAATGTTACATAATTACATTGATGTAAAGTCTAGGATCAACTAAAATAAAATCGTTTCAAATTAGGCATGCCTTTAAAAAAATTGAAAGTTTGACCTTAGTAGTCATAAGTTTATTTTATATGGCTAATAACCGGAATTACTGAAGCAGATTTTATTTTCAAATAAAAAAAGTATAGGTGAAATAGGAAAAAAGGTGAAAATTCAGTCATGCAAAGGGTTGAATTAAAGGTAAAAGAGGATTTGAGCATCAGTTGAATTAAGGATTTCCCATCTGCTCCAATAGTTTTGAAAAAAAAAGGTTGCGCATGCAATGTGAAGAAAAAACAGTTTTTCCTGCCACCATAATTTGCACTAAAACTCCGTTTTGCTCGATGGTTTGCAAAAAGTAGGTAGAAAAAATGTATTTTTGGAGGGGTGCTAGTATCCCTATCTGGCACGTCATTCCACTCGGTTGGGGTTTTGTCACATGATTTGACAGGACCGTGCGATGTGGTGGTGCATGGTGGCTTGTCAAATTTCAGATCAAATCACGCTCCATTGCAGTTGAGACTCATGAGTTTAGTCATTAACTTTAGCAATGATCCGAAAACAACCAAAATGAGGACAGCTTAGAAATTGCTGCAGGTTTAAAATGAAAAATTGTTTAAAAACACCCCAGAGCCCTAGTATAGAAAATTGAAGGAAAAATTACATTTGTAAAGCCCATATATAGGGACCAAAAGAATGTATCCTATCTAATTTTTTATTCTCATTTTAATTCCTTTTTTCATTAAAAGTTGAAAATGTCATAGTCTCGTGCCAATTTAAACACTTAACTTATACTATGTTTTTGAAAACTGCTGAGTGAATCTAGGTGGGGTAATCGCTCTTAATTCAAAATTTCTCCATAATACTAACATCATATTTATGGACGAAATAAAATACGCCCAAATATAAACAATTTTCACAAAATTGGCAAATGAAACTTATTTTTATGATACAATTTGGAATATCCTAAGAGAATTTTCACAATAAAAACTGGATCAAATAAGCCTAATCTACCTGGACAACCTTAAGTCAACATCAATAATTGATCCTTTAATAAAGCCGGTTTTCCTGTTATTGTCAGACAAACATCCTCGAGTTAAGGAAAAACAGAAAGGATTGCAAAAAAAAATCCCATATACACAGGTATAAATTTTAGATATTCTTTGATTAGGACAAAACTTGAGCATTGCATTTTGATAAACCTACAATTCAACACAACAATTAAATCATTCTCAGTTTTGTTGCAATTTTCCAGTCCATTGGTATACCTTGTGGTGTGGACTATACTGTTTATTAAAATGATGGTCCAGTCCGCCCACATCCATTCTTAAAATTACAGGGTGCCACCCATTGAAGTCAGAAAATGACGGATGACATTTTTGCCGCATTTTTTAAGACCTTCTGCAGATTAGTTACCAAGTTTCTCTTTTCGACCACAACTTGACAGCCTTCGCCATTAACAAATGGCGAAAAAAGGGAAACAGGATCGCTTAACACCCTCAAATATTTCAAAACTTATTCTGACACCCTGAAATCTGCAATATGCTCTTGCTAGCTCACTAAACCATAATAAATAAGAAATATTTACTTTGGACAAATCATTAATTACTACATTTGAATTACCATTTATATAAAGACTTCAGAAAGCTCATTGAGTGCTCGAGTGCTCTCATACCTCTGTCAAAAAGACGTGTGTATACAAATGGACATTCCTAAAAAATGACTTCTAAACAGTACCATTACACTAAAGTAAATGTCAGCGACGATAGATTCAAGAAAAGCATATGTAACGATTAAGTGGCATGATTAATCTGCAATTACAAAGGACATTGTCATTCTGTTCACAGGTATTTTGTATTTTATGCTGCACTTCCTCTTCTTGCATCTGGGAAGGATTTCACTGGATGTATTTGTAAGCAACAGCATAACTTTTTTCCAGTTGTTAAAATGTACAGATACCGTGTTGTTTAGCCATTAACCATTTTTTGCTCATCTCTATTCATATAGTCAAATGATCAATAAAAAGCCCAAACTGGATGCCTACTTAAATTTCAGGGGCATTGCTACTGCACCATGAACGATGATGGGTCACCTTGGGTGGTATGCACTGCTGGAGATTTTTCAGCGTCTTCAGTATACCCTTCTGCATCGCTGCGTTTGGATATAAAGAGTCATTGCAAAGGGGTTCAGATACTGTCCAGAAGGCCCATTATACCATGACATTGCTCCTGCTGTTACTACCCTACCGACTTCTGGCTATAGTACCAAAAGTTTTTATACTACCAAAAGCAGAAAAAAAAGCAGTTTTTGGCATTCGAACACTGATCAAGGCGTGGGTTTTATTGTTCTTAATTATTAATCCCTAATTAATTTCAATTCATTGTATCAATTTCTTAGATCCATCCCCGAACCATGTCAGTATGGTCGTTTATCACAATGACCTCGATACCCACAAAAATACAGGCCAGAGTTTTAAACATTTGAAATTTATCGCAATATTAATCAATCCTAAGGTCTAACTTAATAGAACCATGCAGTGATTTACGTCGACGCTTACGAATTATTGGTCATTTCAATTAATGTAAAATTATAAATCAATGTCGATCATAAATAATTTTCAAGTGGAAGCGTGAGAGGGGAGAATGAATAAATGAAAGTGTTGAATTTCAAGGCCAAATTTCTGATAATGCAATTGTAGAAATATTTACTTTAATTCGACCCAATATTGAGTGCTACATGGACATACCAACATTGGGTTGAATTTAAGTGCAACAACCAAATGTTGGGTTAAACCCTAAGTTGGGTCAGTTATGCCCAGAATTGGGTAAATGTGAGGTTTGTGTTTTTATAATAAAGTTACCCCAATTACGAGTTGATTATAAATAACACAAACCTCACATTTACCAAATTCTGGGCATATTTTACCCAAAACCTGGGTTAATAACTGTGGCCCAACGTTGAGTAGCTTTAACCCAACATTTGGTTGCTACACTTAAATTCAAACCAATGTTACCCTAATGATATGGTATGTCCATATAGCACTCAACATTAGGTTAAATTTTAACCTAATGTTTTTAGTGTGTAGGACCATTGATGATGTCAATTTACATCCATCTACCTTAATGTTCATTGGTTCGGCAAGATCAGGAGTTAGACCATGTCCCTGACCTGGAGCTTCTGTCACTGATCCTGGACATGTCCATGACACTCAGCCCTGCAAGATACTTGTGATTCCGACCCATCCTTTATCCCGTTTGTTCATTGCGTGGGCAGTAATTTGTGTTATCAAAATATTTCGCCCACATCGCCTTCTATTTTTGAATACCTAATGAGTTTTAAATTGCTTCTTGACATCCGTTTAAAGATGGCAGATATTGCTCAGTGTTGGACCATATACCATTGGCCTGTTTCTGGTGTCTCCAGACCACACATCGTTTCTGCTCATACATAAAGCTAGGATTACTTTTGGTGGGGCATGGTGAACACGTGGGTGTTTTGTAGCCCCATTAAGCCAGTTCTCTGGCAGGAATCAAGCTTGAACCATCACCCAGAAATGACTGATCTCGGCTACCGATACCCGCGAAACATGTTTAATAAATATCTCGTAGTTGAAGCGAAGCGCAATTTGGAAAATCTGTTTGGAGATTGTTGGGCGATATCTAGAAGCCATCTTTTTGAACAAGTCCCAAGTTACAAACTTGCAATGAAAAACGTGTCCGAAGATGGCTTTTTCTGCTTGGATTGCAAGTCACGCTTCTATTTAAATTTTTCTCCTCCCGTTGTGATTAATGGGTTTCTTCATGTCTGTCCGCTAAATCGACTAATCTGTAACTTGTTGGAATTTCGTTTAGTTCAACTTCAAAAAATTACTTCATAGGTTTATTTTTTATCCTTCTTCTACTGCTTGCTTTGCCATTATTTATAGGTGTATGTTAAATGTTTTTCAATTGCGTTTCTAAGTTAGTGCCAAGAAATTTTCGATATAAATTTTTGATAAATCATCACGAAAAACGGATGGCAGGCGTGTCCATTCGTAGTCAACCCATCCAATGTGTACTTATGTTTTTTGGTTACTAAATATATACTAGAAATCTGTGGATGCCAACAACACGGTGTGCTTGAATGTCTGTTAACAAGCTTGCTTTTTATACAAAAAAAAAGTTTAGTTTGTATTCCCCGGATAAATATGCTGTTGATGGGGGCATAACCTCTTGCGGTTAAGGATTAAGGTTTATATACCCATCTTTACTCACAACGTTGCCACACCGCAGAAAATACGTATACCGAGTAGCATAATTTACAGCTGTGCCTCTAAAGATTGCAAAATGATCTAAAATAAATCTTGTACATGTAATTAGAAAATATTGGAATTGATCATCATAGAGCAGACAAGACACACCTTTGACAATGATCTTAAGGAAATTGTCGATAGTGACAAAAGAGTTGCCTTCCAGAATTGGTGACTACACTGCCTATAAAATTAGCTGATTGTAATGTAGTGTTTGTCTAACATTTTGCTCTCATTACATGCATTGAAAAGAAGAAGTTCTTGGCGTATTTGGGATGTTGCACAATCCTCTTCAGTCCGTTATCAATGGTATTGTTAATGATCCCCCAGTGTCCACATTATAGAAATTCATGAAGTGGGTGTCTAATTACAAGGTGCATCAATGACCCGTTTTGGCAGGCGAATTGTGGCATTGGTTCTGTCTCGTATAGCCAACTCGCAATAGGTCAATTGCAATAAGGTGGCCGTAGACAAGAGGTGCACTTGGCCTTCGTGTGTAATTCTCAGATGATTTGCGATTTTCGTTTTCCAAAATGGATAATAGAGTGGAGGGCATTGAAATGTTCCAATCCAAATAGTTCTCAGCAGGACCCCTGACCAAGGCAGAGCTATTTCCTTTGAAGATAACTCGTTGGTAATCATTACGCGACTTGTTTAGGCTTTTCCTTTGATGGGTTCGATGCATCTTTTGCATGATCCTCGATGGTCTGCAATGGCTATCTATGCACGTTTGTGGTCACAACGTTTTCGTGCTCTCATACGAAATTAGGGGGAGGCAAAGGGGGGTAGGAGCTCTATGCTGTTTACACATTTACTTCCTTCATCCCAACTGCCATGTGCAACCCGAGTTCATTTTTCAAGCCAACATCTATGAATAAATTTCAACGATTTTTGACAAGCACCTCTTCAGCTGGATTCAATTTTTATACTAGGAAACAATGCTTCGGTAATGAAATCACGAATGCGATGCTAATTTTATCAAATTTGCATGGAGCATGCATGCTCGCAGCGTACAGAATCATTATTGATATGGCCAATGAAAATAATTGATGAGCAAATTTGAAAAGAAATTAGTAGGATGACAATGATTTTTGTCGTGTGACAAGATGATCTTTCTATCAGCTCCTACAATGACAACTAGAATACTAGATAATGTGTATATTGCAGTTGATGCAGGTTTCAACAAATCCATATGGACATGGACGACCATTATCCAAGTTCAGTTGGATATGGACAAATGGAATGATGCATGGTTTTCATAATCATGTATATAATGGACGAGACATGATCACGTGGTATGGTATCCTTGATCAAGCCTTGAAAAAATATCTTAACTAAGTTGTTTAAAGATGACTAAAGAGGAATCAAATTGCTAGATGTCATAAATAAGATGCTCTTAAAAGCATGACAGAAAAAAATGTGAAATTCACTTTGCCAATGTCGTGTATGCGGTCCAGTCTTTATTCACAAGTTAAGTTAAAAAAGCAATAATGGTTCCTATCTGAAATGTCATCAATTGGTGTTGGGTGACTTGCGCAACTACGTAATAAGGTCATTACTTTTTCATTTAACCGGTGATTAGCATGAACAGCTATAACAATGGATCGTTTCATCTGATAGCCGATATAAATTAAAAGGGGGGGATTTAATCCAGGGTATTTTCTTAATGTATCTCCGAGGTGTGGATACGGAAATGGGTTTCTCGATGCCAAAGGAGCCATTAAATCAGGAGTTGCCCCCCCACACCCCCTCGTGTGAGGGGTGGGGGTGACATCCCAACCAATATGAAGCTACTAATGACAGCCTTGTTATTTGTATAGCTTGGTTGTCTTCCTTCATTGTTCATAAACTAATTTTTGGCACGGGTCAGTGGACAGTCATCTAAACTCTACGTCCTACCGTTCGTACCGCATGGTGGCTCCGCGTCGTTCCCCTCGTCCAATGGCAGGAGCCGGTTGTTGGTAAGGGCGACCTCTAGCGTCAACCTTGGCTAATATCCCGCTGGTTGGCCTTCGTCCGAAAATGATGGAAGAGGCTCGAAAATCACTCTTAAAACAAACACTCTTCTACGTGTTTCCCATTAAAAATGAGAGGAACCCTACCGTGTAACAGGTTACCTGTAACGAACTTGGAGTTGTTTGGTTTAGGTCAGTTGAATAATAGGCGAGGAGAAGGGGAAGGGGTAAAAAAAATCCAAGAAACCCATGACCCAGCAATGAACCGAGTGGGCCGTGTCACGAACAACAAAAAATCATTACCAATGTGATACAGCAAATTATATGACATGCACTTTTCAAATTACTCCCTGACTTGGCGAACGCCGAGGAATCTAATTTTCTTGAATTTTTACCATGCTGACATATTGGCGTGTGCACAGTCATTGGAGACAAGCTCGCCAACCCCATGGTACAGGGCCAAAAACCGGACGATGTACTTGGAAAAACTTGCCGCCCTTGCATGTGGTCAGTAGCCCTGAAACCGACGTCTGATCCATTTCGAAAGATAAAACTTATGCTAGTCAAATTCGGTTAAAATATTCTATTTACTCGTGTAACGGCCCCACTCGTTACATACAGGGACATTTAAGGGTCTCGCTTAAATACAGTTTTGGGTAGGGGACGGGGAAGAAATAAAGATATTTATTAACTTTAATAAATTTTGCTCCACACATGTACATTTTACTGTGAATCACAGAATATTTGCTTTATAATTCAGAAATATTGATTTTTTGGGGAATACCAGTACTAAAAATGATTGCAGTTTTAACATGATGTTTCGTATAATAGCCTCACCCATGCTTGGAAGAGTAATGAAAAGGAGGGCCCTTACACGAGTAAATATGTTGTTAGCTATACATTGTAATACATATATTTTCCACACTTACAGTATGTGTGGCAATACAATTTGCACACTTAAAAGCAAATTAATGCTTATCTATAAATCTACATACATGCATTTGTTCATAGCTTAAAATCCTACAACCAAAAAGTTCTTATATGCAATGTACATGTACATTAGCAGGAAAGTTATTTAGAAGACCTAGTACTTCCCACTGCTTAGTTTCATTCATCTGGTTCATCGATGTTATGGAGTAAAGAAATGTCAAATAACAACTAGAATATATGTTCTGCACTTAAAAACGAATTTAGGACATCCAATTTCGGTTATTTGGTGACGATTACCCGAGAAATTTGAACCATTTTCAACTAGGGTGGTATTCGACATACCAAACCATTAAAATGACGCTTATTTTTTTAGGATTTAAGCTAACGTATACACAGTAAGAAACCCGTGAAACAGGAGGGGTAAAGATTGTCATACATCAAAATTAAACATTCTTAGACACGCAGTTGTATTTGTAGCACTTGCTATAAGGGATGCTAACGAGACTCAGGTGTCCCCTGCATTCTATATATTCAAAGCAGATGTTGGATCATCCTTAAAAATCCTCGAATTCTGCACCAAGACCCTACACGTATCTCCACAAGGTCTCAACCGTATAAATCTCCTCCGAAAAATGCAGTTGTAACAGCGGAAGTGATAAAGATTCACTTTTAAAAAGAAAACATGACGACGTAATAAAAATTGCATCTGCTGTTGTCTATTTCGGTTTTAGGCCTATAGACCTACAACACAAAATAAAAAAAACACCAAGTTGGGAACACATGCAGCCGAAAAATCTTCAGGGTAAAAAATGGTCGGATTACTTGCCTCAGAAATGTTGGCAAGAGTTTTCAAACCAAATAACTCATTCTTAAAGCAGCTTCGTGTATTCAATTGAAAAATATATGGAGAGTCATTAACATAATGACTGATTTGGGAATTCCTTTGGAGTCTTTGAAGAGGGTGTTTTGGGAAGAGACCAGATCTTGTTTCTTTACAAAATATCATCCCAGTTCTTTGGAGCCTTTCAAGATGCTACGTCTATGGGAGGACCATCATTCCGTTAACGACCAGATCAGTATAGGATTTTTATTTTTTCAGATAAGGGTCCAACCAGCTGTCTGGATATATGTGGTCAGGAGGGTTCTGGATAGTTCAGACCCAGAAACGAACCTTAAAATGACCCCCAACCCCTCCTCGAATCCTTGGTTTTCAAGTACACGTTGGAAATTTGTAGGGTCATCAATGCAAAGCTGTTCGTCTTAACAAGAACAATGTTAGGAAAAGCGGGGTCTTTAGCCTAACAAAAAAGAGGACAGCTGTTTATGCTTTCCCTATAAAGTGTAAAGCAAATGTCGTCTTCAATTTGGGAGATAATCAAGATTCCGTTACCCTTAAGTCTAATAATACACCCATAAGTAGATTCGGGAGTCAAAAACAAAAGTCGTGTTCTGCAACGACCTCTAATGGATGGAAACAAAAAGCTTATTTGGTGAGGGGATGAACCAAAAACACTACAGAATATTGCATAGGGTCATAGACAAAATAGCTGTCCATGTATCCACAAGCAAAAATCAAATATTAGGGCCTACCCAGATATTGATATTTTACAGAATTATATGTTACAAAATTATGTGTTTTTTTGCATTTTCATCTACATGTACAATCTACAAGAAAAATCATATATTTATATAAGATGCTCCAGTGTCACCTATATGAAGCATTCTGTGCAACAGCATTGCATTGTCCATTGAAAGGTCAAGCTGCTACTCAACAGAATATGAACGGGCATGAACTTAAGATTTTAAACAACATTATGTTAACATTGATTTCTAGGTCGTTTCTTCACTGCCTTGATGTATACAAAAATCAGCAAAATGCAGTTTCTCTAAACTTTCACCTTTATAAGTGCTTTAATATCACTTTATAAAAGTTTCGTTCGCATGGCCCCTTAGTCATAAAATACATCAGTTTTCTTAATATATCTGTTAATAAAGCCTGAAGAGCGGCTTGGTCTATCCTGACAGAGACAAATGTTAGCAATAATGTGAGCCAGAAAGTATTACTTTCCAAAACTAAGTAAAACTCGATGTTCCAAGAAGCATTTATAAGAGAAAGAGATGGAAAAAATGTTGGTTTTGTATGTAAGTTTTGTACGTGTTCCTATGTATAGCTCACCCTAAGCCAGATCCTGGCCTTAAGACGCCAGAAAACCACAAGCATCGTCTCCTTCCGGTGTATTCAGAATGACTCTACATGACTTCCGATTTGACTTCCGGCCATCTTTCGCTTAAAGATTCACAGAGAGAGAAAAAATTCCGCCAGGGCTATACATTAAAGCTCTTTAAGTTTCAAAATAATGTTATATATCCAGTATACTGGCCTAGAATCCTACTGTTGGATGGCTGCACATTTACCATTACAGATACGTTATGGCTTGGCTCAGACCCCCCTTATTCCCCACCAAATACTCATGGCGGTCTAATATTACCGCCCCTATATTTTTAGCACGGCCTCCCACCGAGATATATCTTCGTTTTTATATGATTCCGACAAGCACATTATTATTGTAAGTCAAACAAATTGAAGCGGCTAGGCGCAGGACTCCTTTATTGGAAAACGATTCCCCCTGTAAGGAAATACATTTCTCAGACTCCGGATCACTTTATACACATTTCTGTAAGGCCTTGATCGAGTATAAATTGTACGAACTCCATAAAAGAGTTTTCAAGACAAAAACTATACCTCATAGCTATACGAATATAACAGACTGGAAACGAGTGTACAGCTGGACCTCTTTGCTTTGGGCGCAGGCAAACAGGAGGGAATTTGCCCAACACCAAGAGGTACAATTCTTGGAAATTAAAAAATAACAATAAACTACATTGGGTTATACTGTCAAATTGCTGTTCTTATTAAAGGTAAGTTATGACATCTTTTTTTAAGTATCATACAGATGGAAGGCTATTGGAGGTCATATTTAATGCAAGATTATAAGTTTGTCATTTTTTTTGCAAATGTTTCAATGCAACGTGATTTAAAAATGCCAAATAAAAAGAAATTTTTATATTCTGCATTTGGCCTTATTCAAATTTAATATTTATCAAAATCAGTTAACTTGCAGAAACGATGTTGAAAACTTACATAACTAAAATGTTATGTATTTAAACAAGTATAACTTACTTTATATGGTTGGGAAAAATTTCAATAAATTTACGAACTGGGACTTGAGATTAAGGGGGATTGTACATTTCAGGATTCCCAAAATGTTTTTATTGGTGCAATACATCATATAATATTTATAATGTTCCACATTCATTTTCAGTAATCGTTAAGTAATATGTTTTATACATGTAAATTATTTATTTACCTCCCAATAAATTTCACTAACTTTATTAAATAAAATATTCTAAATCTAAAATTATTCCTTAAGCTCAAGACAGACTTACATGTAATTGCATGATTACAACTTTTTCGAGAATTCTGTATACAGTATAGGAAAAAGACAAAAAAAAGGGTCAAGGGTCAGTATTTATACGAAATTGCAGCGACCAATTCAAACGAAATTGTAAATAGAGGAAAAAGACAAAAAAGACGAAAAATTCAAACGAAATTGTAAGAAAATGGCAAGAGAAAATATTGAAATTGATAATCTTGGTGAAATGCACATCCTAATATTTTCATTTGAAGGATGCGATTTAAATATCCAGGTTACACAAATTTCATCAATTGATAATACTGCAAGAATTCAAAGCCTAAGTTACAGAGGTGGCGAGCACATTCCCCAAGAATGGAGGTTGGACAAAAAAATGCTATACAAAACACGTTTTCCATCATCATTTTCGTAGTCGGAGGTTGGGTCCGTCCTAGGAATATATTTTATGACAAACTACATCTATTCTGTTATACGATTCCTGGAGGCTAGTTTTTGAAAGTGCCTAAACCTTTTGCACGAATTCGCCTTCATTTCATAGTCAAAGCATCGTTTCCCCAACGCTCGTAAAATGCATGAAGTAATAATTGTATTTCGGGGATTGAAGGCACACGATAAAGATTGAAAAATGCTATTTGTTCAAATTTAACAGAGATAGCAGTGCTTAAATTCCATCGTGATTTTATGGCTTAATCTAAGAAATGGATTTATTTTCATAAAACAGAGGCTCGGCGATATAGGACATTAACTTTTCCAGACATAAAGATATTAATAATAGATTAAGGAACCGGAGAAGATGAAGATGAATTCATCTCCAGGCATAATATAAATAATTTGCCTTTTCCAATTAAGCAATTGCACGCATGCGAGAACATCGACCAACGCTTAATTATAATTAACGAAGCTCAACATTTTATGTAAATCCACTGGATTCTACAAGCTTTCTCAAAACGAATAAGTTCAACTGTTTTCTTCTTCTAATGAAATCACGCTGCTTATTAATAATTAATATTTCCTAAATTTATGCCTTTAAAAGTATGTGTATATGCTTAGCTACTGTCTCATACCAAGTTAGCCATATGTTTTCAAAATCAAGAGAAAAAGGGATAGAGTACATGTATAATGCAATGGACATTGCTAAGTAAGATTCCTCAAATCTATTTATGGTAAATTACTCTTATTTTTATCATTCATTCAAATAATTGAGATTCTCATTTAGCTTGATTGCACTTTGAATCTACTTTGGTCACTATATACTGTACTACTGTACTGCTAATCCAAAGATCTTAAATTTAGATGAAAATATTATGAAAAAGCATTATTTCATCTTATTTTGTAAACATGTTTTCAATTGCACTGTCATTCCATTATAATTTTCATTGTCACACCCTCAATATCAACTCTGTATTTCTTGAGATTTTATGATTTTTATTTTAACACTAAAATTTGTACCAAATTCTGTTTTGTTAATTTTTCATTTTTTATTAAACAGTCATATTTATAGCAAATTTTTCCTGAACCAGAGATGGGACTCGTATTTTGAGCTACTTCTCAAAACATTAAAATTGCAGGATTTCATGTAGGCTAACGAAGGGCGAGTATTCACTGTCTGCTACATTTGCACCACAATTAGCCACTGAAAGTCTTATCTTTTAGACAAATTACCATAATCGAGGTAAATGTAATAAAAATACATTCGGGAATGACAAAGATGAGATGGACTTTCTACAGTAGAGTCTCACTCCATATTTGAAAGCCTGCATTATTTCCCATCCTTAAATGTTAAAAAATTGATATAAATTACGGGGTTTGAGCACTCGCACAACCGGCAATTTATTAATATATAGTCTCGAACGATCCAGTTGAGCAAAGGGAATATAGTAGAGCATCCGCCAGTTTTGTGGATAATAAAATACGCCATTAATTTAAATAAGAAGTTATTGCTTAATTGAGCACAATTTAATGATAATGTAGGCAGAGTTGTGACAATTACGGCATAATTTGAGAGGGTGTAATTTCTATAGTCGGAAATGGCGAAAAGGTGTTGCTGGGATGCGGGTTTTGCATTTTTTCAAAGCAATTAACGAGGTAGACGAAGAAGAGAATTAAAGGAGAAAATAAACCTTTTATGAATCAGGGCCTTAATCGTTTCCACTTCATCGTTTCGCACTGAAGGAGTCTTGGAAGGTGCGAGCCCATGCCACATAAGGTAATATAGAGGAAAATATTCTCCTCGTAAGTCATTTACCATATTACCCCTTAACCCCTACCAATACTATATACGATTTGGCAAACCCCTTGCCAACTTAACGAGGGAAGGGTGTCCAATTATAACGCACCAACTAGCTGCCAAGAAGTTTAATACGAGTATATATATATAGGGGCCATCTGATGGCCCCTTGATTGCCTGCTGAAAAAAACTCTTGGCTTTATTCCACGGGAATTATTAAGATCTATATTTCTATAGAAAAGTGAGTGCCTTATAGTGAAGGATGATGCATAAAGCATCGGGAGATAGTGCACAAGAGTGGCAATTGAAGGCGCCTTCCTAATGATGGTTGCCAGTACTAGGTATCCATCCTGCAGGAGTCGTAAATCAAAAGAATTAGCCTATAATCATTACGGCTATGATAATTTCTTCATTATCTTCTCGGTGAAATGTCGGTGCGAAAACGCGTCTCAACGGCATTCTGTGTAGCAAAAATAATGCAGCCAAGCTTCCCCATTACGGCTTTTCTGTTATTGATTGCTTCTTATGATATTCCCGTTTCTTGGCACACACTCGCTCAACTCTGATATTGTTCCCGTTTATCACCAGCAACAGCAGTGGGATATGGAGGAAAAAATGCTGGGAGATGATGATGGAGGGGGTGAGCTGGGAACATTGAAATGACATCTTATCCGAAGTGGCAGCAATGCTCATAAAATCTACTTCTGGTTTCAAGCTCAAAAAAAGAATAGGATGGGCCTGGGAACTTGCACTTGGCCATTGTAAAAAAAATGAGAGTAAAGCATTAAAGCCACCTTATCCGATGCTATATACTTTTGATGAACATAGCAGGATGATGTGGTAAGGTGTTACCATTCTGAGGTAATAGCACTAAGTATACTGTATGTTATGAGGGATATTCTATATATTCCAATTATGAGGGGCATTTGATGCACTCGCTATATAAAGTATATATCACAAGGTTATGTATAAAATAAGAAACAGGAATCCTATAAAACAATCCCACACACTAGTAATAAGTATTGATCTTTTGTTTATAAGGGTAAAGTGATGACCCTTCGAAAAGTTGAGAAAACATCTGAAAAGATATCTTCCTTGCAGTGCTTAAAAGTATTGCTGGTTTTATAGACAAGAATGAGTACTCACGACATCTTATTTGATACTGTCAATATCTATAGATGTACTTTTGTGATTGGAAACAATGCGAATTTTTGACATCAGCATTGATTGTGATATAGTAGCCTGCATGTATAAATTGACTTTGTTATATTAATAAAGCAAAGTAATCAACTAAGAATTTAATAAATGGTATAAGGTAGATCATATAAAACATTCAAATATTCATATTTCCTAAATTGTTTTTAGAAGTTAAAAAACCACCTGAATGAACACGGAAATCAATGTTAGTAAAGATAGTGAAAAGATAAGGTTTCACACTATCCCACCCTTATTTATCGGGAGAAGGTTGTTCCTTACCCATAGTCATAGTCAAGGCCAGTTTATGAAAGTACGATGATCTCCATGGAGAACAACAAGAATAAATAATAACAATAATGGGCAAAACAAATAGAAAAAGACAGGCAAACAAATAGGTAAAAGGCATACGTATTTGAATCCACGTGTCCATGGTGAATGCAAACAGGTATTTTTCCATAAGGCGGATGATTTACTCGTTCTACACAAGTTAGCCTCACTTATTTTAGCGCACTAAAGGTATCTACATTACATTATTGCCAAATAATAATTTACGAGGTATAGTGGGCGAAACCAAACAGTTTCCATCATTCATTTTGCTCCAAGCTGCTTTCAAAGCTCTTTTAAAATACAAATTTAACAAATGAAACCAACTTGGCTCGATTTTATCAATGATATTATCTTTGGCTCAAGACATCAGAGAACTAATATAATGAGGAAGTTGTTAAGTGAAAACCTTAGCAAACCAAATAAATTTACACAATCCTTGTGTTGTTAACAAGTTAGAGTCGGACATTTCAATGGTGAAAACTACAGCAACTTCGTAGATGTTAAATGATTACATTTGAAACATGTAACATGATGAAGAATACCAAAGTCAAAACAGCAATATTGATGCAATATCCAGGGAAGTGAAGGAACTAAACCCATTATTTCATTGAAATAAAACATGGAATTTCAAGAGCATTTCTTCAATAATAAACATCTGAAGGATGTTCCCAAGTATGAAAAGACAATTGGAAAGCATGGTTTAGTCCCAAAAGTGTAAAATGACACTGACATTCTATAATTATTTGAAAGTGAAAAAATTTCCATGTTAAAAGATGTATTGGATGGAAGAACCTTTTCTCGCCATTGCTGTAAATTTCAGGCAATAGCAATTGCTGGGAGTAAAAATCGCATTTCGATTTTTAGGCAGTAAAGATGCAATTTTTCATGATAATTACCTTTAGTACCGGCTGTTACTACTTGCAGTCATTACATGTAATCGCATTAACATCTCAAGGGACTCCGAAAGGCAAAAGACGAGGGTGGAAAAATGCAGAGAAACGAAGGGGGTGCAGAAAAGTAGGCGCATTTGTATGGGAAGAATCAACGGAGATGATTTTTAATCCTTTAGGCCTCACTTGGCTTATGGAAGTAGAAGAAAACATTCTTGGAAATAAATCTGTTTGGAGATGGTATCGCCATGTAGAAATTGCACGCTCTTCTCATGAACAAAACAGAGGTTCACCTTATGGATTTAAGATTTCAAATAAACGACATCGGCTTATTTCAACTACATTATACCCTGGGTGACTAACTCCGTGTAGAAGAACATTAGGATTTTATGACATCCACTTGTGTTGATTATAAACACGCATGTGATTAAAGAAGACGTGGCAAGACTACCGAAACAATTTTCCCTAAATGATCTTAGAAGTGGGAGATAATAATGTTTAGCAGATATGGAAAAAAATGAAAAATTGCATTGACATAAGGTGCCATGCTTCCTTCCTTTAATACAATGTCTGAAATCTTGAAATACATTGAAGTAACTTGTATCAAAGTCTTGCAATGCTTTCATGAAATACACCAAAATCTTCCAATGTAAAGATATGCCTTGAAGATGTTGAAGCAGTTCCTTAAATAATCAGACTATCAATTTTTCAAGGTGTTTCTTAATAGAAAATCATGCTAATGTTAAGTTGTTCAAATTGGTTAACTTTGTGGTTTTAGATAACTTTTGTTATCAAACCAATTTAAAACTATGAAAGTTTTACAACTCAACATATGTTCATAATATAAATACTTAATCAATGTGTATTTTAGTCTTGCAGTGTATACATTATGTCCAACAGGTGCCCACAAATAAAGAATTGTTTTTGCACCAATATCTATATGTTCACTAATCAAGCATTAGTTCGTAGTTAATTAAGTTCAATTACATTCTCATTCCAAGCTTCGTTAATGAAGCAGAAGATTCAGCACGCTATATTTGAAATCTTCAAACGAATCAGGTTTAATTGAGTAACGAGAATTTAGCAGTTGCGAAAATAATATATCGTCTTTCCTTTAATAAAAAAGCACGTATCGAAAGATAAATAATTTAATTAGGATACTCTATATTAATAACAACGTGGCTATAGAAGCGAAAGAACTTTAATTACAAAGAAATTTATATCTTTTTTTGTGTGTGTGCCCTGCATGCCATCAGGACATAATTACAATACCCATGAACGCCCTACAAAACATGATCTTGAGGGAATTTTCGCACTTTTTTGATTTCAATACATGCGAGTAAATACGCTTTACAAAGAGGAAAAAAATATGATGCATCCATTAGGTGTTTTTATGCATGGAAGCCAATGTTTGAATTAATTCAGTCGTGATGTGAAAAAAAAAAAAAAAAACGAAATTTAGGGAAATGGAAAAGTTTGTAAACTAAAAATGATAATGACGAAGAGGGAGGACTAGGCCACAGGGATTTCCAGAAATTGAACGAACAAAAATAAGTGAAGTGAATATAACAAAAGAGAGAAGATAATGCTTTTTGTACGTCGAGCTAACAAACAATGTTAACGAGCGCATGCGCAACACCCAAAATCCACAGAGGCTCGTTAGCCATAACGCAATCATCAGTTGTTCCCCCATCTTCCCCTATCTGATTTTTTTCTTCTTATTTTCTACATCTTCTTCAAACAAACCCATCTTCCCCCCTAAACTCCATTTCTGGGCTGGCATTACAAGGGACGAGGGCACCAATGTTGCAAGGGCCTAAGAAAACGAGTCGTGAGATGAATCCTTAAGAGAAATCGTTAACATCTTCCGTTAGACAACATTGGAAGCAACGCACCTTACATACTTCTTCGGCATCTTCCAATCGTTGGAGACATTGGAATAACAACTATATCTACATGTAGGTGGAGGCATAATGCAAAAACAGAATTTTAAATTCTATTTTGACCAAGAAATGGTGTACAAAAAAACCACATGGCTCTTAAGACTTAAAAAAACACAAAATTTGACTTGTGTGGTACAGTGTGTACATGTACAGTAAAATCTTTCTACTTTGAATAACAAAGTAACCATAATGTCAAATCTGTCTGTTTTAGACAACAAAGAAGCCATGTAATCCAAATGCCAAACTTTTTGAGAATTTCATATAGCCTAAATGAGAAATATAAGTAAGAAAATAAACAATTTCAGATGCATTGGATGCACTAAAAGCATTTTGTAAAGCCATATGCCATTAAGCTACTTTTGTTATAGCCATAGTCTACATGTACAATGTATGTATAGAATTACCTCAATCAATGGGGCAAATAAATCTATAGTTGTTTAAAATATGTCCAACATGTCCAATAAATTATTCCACCAAAATTACACCACCAAATCATTAGACTAAAAAAATTCTTACAGTATACATGTTGTATGAGCTTATCGTTTGACCTCCATATCATCCGGTATTATCTTCCCCACTTATGTATTATTTAATTAACAAATAAAATAACCATTTAAACCAAATTGGTCCAATTATTATTATATTTCTAACAAAGAAAAAGATCATTAAGTAATGGAAACATGGCTATTTAAAAGGATATAACGCAAAGGAGGGACTAGAAAACATTTCCGAAATACACAAATTTGTTTCTTGTCTGAAATAGCATTTGCAACGGTTCATAAAAGTCAAATAGGAAGACAAAACAAATAATGAATAATTGGTAAGAGGATTACTAAGCAAAATACAAGGCAAAGTGAAGAAAAAAGAGGAGTTCCACAAACAGAAACAGAACATGTCAAAGAATTACACAGCATGAATCGAAAAAAAATCAAATATTTCTATTTCTGCATCATTGAAAGGTGAAATTAAACCACAAAACTCCTTTTTTAGAAATTATCCAAGTTATTTAGAAAAAATAATTGTAGACGAAACTACCGCTGTTTTCAGTTGTTACTTGTAAAATTTTGTTGTTTGGAATTTTAGAGTTATGTCCAAGTCGTTTAGTATTTGCAATTCACCCTTTCTTCAAAATGTGGATTTTTAACCTGTAATGCTATTACAGAAATAGGACACAAACTCTTGTGTTAAATGTTTATATTATTAGTCCACATACCCTGCACCTATTTATTCAAAAAATAGATCTTAAGGCCTGTATGGCAAAATGTAAAATTGTACAGCATAAGTAAATTGTATTAAAAGACCAGGATGCCCAAGGTGCTATACCATAGTCATTGGTAGAGCAATTATAAAGACACTATATGCAATTGTTCCATTTGCATAGAAAAGAGTCAATAAAAAAGAAAGGACGTAAATTGATAACGAAGTGGATTGAGGGTCTAATTAAGGAAAAACTGAAGCACATTAATTGAACCAAGAGAGATTTGGAGAAGATGGAAGAAAAAACACCCTCGACTGTTCAAGAGTGAAGTGAGTGGGGCAACACAAAGTAAACTAACATTACAATACACTACCGTATAAGAAAAGGTGTTGATGAGGTACTGGTATATATAGTGCTGAGGATTGAAGAAAAAAAAAAAAGATTTAGTCTCCTTATAAGGAATCCGTGGCACGTCTGTGCTATTTGTATTGAATTGGAGGGGGCGGATGCTAGGGATAATTTTAATTGAAATCTGCTCAAGGTGTTGAACTGCTCACTGCAGGGACCATCCATCAAGGCAACAATGGAGTTATCAGGACACACACACACATAAGACGAACAGTAAATTAAGAAAATGGAGTGCTCACAGAGTAAAAATAGGAGGGAAATAAACATGGTGGCCGGAGAACTGACATTTAAAAAAACATGTGGGTTTTTAAAGTCGACGTTGGTTCATTTTTAAAAAAAATAATAATTTTGAGATTATGGGTTAGAAAAAAACGCTTAGGGGAACAAAACAAGATGGCCGTCTCGAACTATTCGGTACTAAATCTCTAATATTCTGCAGTAAAACAGCGAGTGTTCAGCATAAGGATAAAAAGGAAGCCGCGCACATAAACAAAACACGAAATCAATAAACAAATTACCTTTCAGTGAACGAATATCAACAAGAAAACAAATCTGTATGCATATGGAGCATAGGAAAGTTGAAAATGGAACGTTGTAAACCACTGCGCACAACCGGAAGTATACCGTCAGAGCCATCTGACTTCATATCATGGAACATAAACTATACGTCAACTGCTTCAAAATAAAATGCGTAATCTATACTTTTCGAAGTTTTAAATCTATTTTAGCATAAAGCTTATTAATTATAAGAATTTCTCATATTATCATTTGGTCTAGCATATTTTTTTAAAACATTATGCGGTAAATAGTCTGTTTTAATTGCAAACATGGAGACAGTAACACCTGTGGAACATGTTCATACAAGTAGACTTGCACAACACGTGCTAAACGTGAATCTATGCTCACTTGGTCTCATAAAATTTGCGTGAGACATCTTGCTTAAAGTTCCTAAACTTCTAATTTAATTCCCCTCATTTCATGGCATTCATTGCAATGAATCCCCATAGTTGTACCCCTCAACCTTTGCCTATCTACTCATCTAACCTACGTCTTAGCCGCCAGGGGGAAGTCGTATCCAGCTGCGCTACTTCATTACTCTAACGCCCAAAAGATGCAATGGCCGACTATTTCCTTCATCTCTATGTATGTTCTTGTTAGATAAGACAAAATTCAAAAAAAAAGTTTTAAAATTCATAGGGAAATAACCTTAGCCAGGTTGCAGGTGGCGCCACAAACCATGAGTGCTCACCTAGAATTAAATGCTGGATGTGTATTTTATATATAATCTAATACAAATATAGAATTTAAGTTTCATATTATATTTTCAGTGTTAAATATGGCGATAGTTTAAAAGATATTAATATTAAAATATTAGTCTAAATGCCAATAATGTGATTTTTGCACATTTCTTCGATTATAAAACACGCCAAAATAATTTATTTATTTGAAATCTTTTTAGATATGTTTTTATTTGCCAAAACAATTTTGAATAAATATCTAGGTAATGTAAATTCATGTTGTAGGTTAACAGGTTTAAATTTAGCGCAAAGATTCTTTTTACCTGTTTATCTAGTTTCAAAAAAATATTTTGTTATTTACTAATTCCATGTCCGGATTTAAATAAAAACTTGTATTCGTGATTATGTAAGGATTATCGTAGCATAATTCATTGTACAAATTTACAGTTGAGAATTTATTTTATAACCTACATGTATATATTTTGTAATAGTATTGCTATGCATGAATTTGATAGCCTGCCACTACACGATCGTGATTGACCCAAGATCTTTAAACTGCAGATACTCAAGATTTTTTAATTTTATTTATTTATTTATTAATGCTATTATTATTTGTAACTAATGTTTAAGAGTGTTTGAATAAAAAGCTTGTTTATTTACATACGCAGTTTATGTAGCATAAATTTATTTAAAGTTCCTGCATTTTGAAAGAATGCATCTATTCATTACGAACCTCCCACTGTTATACTATGTAGTATAATGGCCAATAGTTTAATAGGGATAAATAAATAAGGTTTTTTATCGCATCAAACGATGTGGGCTATGCAAATGATTACTTATGAAAATTAAAACACTGACAACTGATACAAATTGTCAGAATTTTTTAATTATTAGAAACATAAAGAGACAGGCAAACAACGATATGTAAATATGTGCTGGTTGCAAAACATGTGAAAAAATTTGTAAAATACCTCCTATGGTAGGGTTAAATGACACAAAAGAGCGTGAAAACCCCTGTAGAAGGATTAGATTCGCAGAAGAGTGGAATGAAAAACAAACCGCAAACTAGATTCAAAAAGAGAATAAAAACCAGGGGAGCTACAAGAGAAATTAAGAATTAGATAACAAACGTGAGAATAAAATAGAAAATATAGATTAACCCGCTGAGATTTGAAACATTTTCCACTTGACAGTTGGCACATTTTTTCTGAGGAATAAGGCCGCCTGTTAAAATAACAGGAAAACTTAAATCGAAGGATTTAAAACACGAATCTCTTATTGACCTAATAAGTCCACAAAAGCCTATGATGCATTTGTCAAACACGTGCCTAGTTTAGTCATAAAATCCCTAACTGATTCACTATAAACAGCCTTAAAGCAGCAATCTTTATCTAACACCCTCCAAGCAACACTATACTTTAACCTATATCACATTTTTGTAAAAAATTCTGTTAATTTAATAAAATTATAACAAAGTATCTGAAGTGAAAATGAACTACATTTTATACAATTTCTAAGATTTAATCAAAATATATACTAAATTAAACTATACAAACATTTCTAGTTCAAGGCTCGTATTATAGTTATGACTAAGTTTCAAATCTCACTTGGTTTTATGGACACTCACTACTTTACACAACATACATGTTTCTCATTCATGTACTCATTCATCAGTAATATCTGTATAATAATAGACTTATACAAATCAATTACCAAAAAATGTATTATTTTCGAATACTTAAAAGCCCTCTGGAACCATAGATGCTGATGCAATGAATCTCAAATTGCCTTTAAATGTTAATGGCATTGTTAATAAGATCAAGTAAATCATAAGCTAATTATTCAAAGTGCATTCAAATTATTAAGAAAGTTTTATATATATACAATGTACATACGTTATACAAGGTTTATTTGGGTCACTCATATATTTTATCTTATTAATAAGGTCAGTGACATTTAAAGGGAATTCAAGGAGGGCTTTCAAGTATTCGCAAAATATTACAATACTTTTTGTTAATTCTGCTCATAGGAATAAATCCAGAACATACCGTACGAAACAGAGTTCTCAAATTTCCCTTTATTATCCAATTTACTTAAATGTACATCTGGCCACAAGATGGCACAGTCACCAAATTGTCCATACTTTCTCTGCATACGGGGCAATGAGGAACAAGGGTCTCTCAGGGAGTCCAAAGCTTTTTTTTTTCGTTTAAATGGGAAAGGTTTATGGGAGGATAACAGTGTCGTAATGGGAAAGAGGTGGAAACGGTTCCAAAAAAAAAAGGGTTAAGCGCTTATTGAATGATGCCCTAGCTCCCTTCTCCAGAGCGGCCTGGGGGCAGGGGGATCCTGTTGCAGCGCGTTCCCCCTTGTTCATACAGTGGGGCACTTAATATGAATAATACAGAAGACCAATTAATAGTGATCCAGCAAGCCAAAATGAATGGCAATGGTTGCACAACCGTGCCCCTCGATCTATAATCTATATGTAAGCATTCTATAAGCGTGTGTGCACGGTGTTGTACTTTATCGTTGCACGCCATCTCTTAACTTTTAAAACCCCTAAAAAGCACTTAAAAGCATGTCGAACAGAAAAACAAACAGGAGGCTTATAGAAAATTCCGCAGATCAACAGCGAAATTTTAGGAGAGCAGAAAAGTGCTTCAACAGTTTCAAAGGGAATTCAAGATGGCAGGAGAGCAAGAGAGTTCTGTGTGCCATATGGCACCACCACCAGTTTTTCCGCATTGAAAAACGCTTTAGGGTTGACTCGACGAATGGACGAGTAACCTTTTTACCCCTGAAGGCAAGCTTTATAGAGGCTCTCTTGGAAATATTGTCCACTACCCCTATAAAATATTTCACTTTGGGTCCCCTTCCTATAAGCCAGAAAAAAAAGGACAAAAACTCCCTTTCTTCCATTCTCTCTTTTTCTCAATCCACTCTCTCTACCATCTCTTTTGCATTATTGAGGATCCATTTCATCACTGCAGGAAGTAAAAATTTGGTGACTTTGGAATTGGAAGGATGGGAGATTCATTGAAGTACACCTACATTTATTGGCTCACTTAAGGGGGACCTAGAGTCGAGTGTAATGCATCTCCTTATGCAAATATTGCCTCATATCATTGGGGCATAAACTAGATACAATTAATAATAAGTTGACTATGACCATGGACTTGTATGAAAAATAAAAATTTCAAAGCTAGTTGTCTTGGTTTTGCAGAAGTTTTCTTGATGGCAACGACATGAAGGAATTAAAAGAGCTTCAGACAAAGGTGACCACTGAAGAACATTATTTTGTTTATAATGATGTCATTGACAAGATAAGAAGGCTTTGACTAATCTTCCAAGGGCACAATAATGCCCAGAACGGCCTCAGCATGACAATCAATGTCCCATGCCAAAACTAACGTCTTAACTAGCAAGGAATGAATGCTTGTTAAGATTAAAATCAGTAATCGCATCAATGATCAATGGGATGTCGTCTCATCTTCAGTAAACTTGAAGACAACTTTCCTTAACAACTGACAAAATCTCGCATGTTTGTGTTTGTCTGCCACAAATCCATGCTCCCCTGAATTTTATGGTTTGTTTTGCTCAGTATTTTACAAAAATCCTCACGAGCTGTCATGACCTGTGGCACCATGCGAGTCCTATAATCAATGCTGGGGCAGGGCCTCTGTCAACCTTCCTAAACAAGACAGGTGCAACATTCTAGGCTAGTTAACAGTGATCATCAATCACTATAAGGTTCTGAATGTCCCTGAAGCAATATCCCCATACGATGGACATAGTGGAATGCCACTTGCTAGCAAATACAAGACACAATGGCAATATTGAAATCTAATTTAAAAATAAGAAAGTGGAACCATTCTTCTGCACAGCATACTTCTTGGGCAATTAAAGGCATAATTTCTATTGATGGTACATTAGCAGAAATTCACTATACAGACCAAAACAGAGCATATATATAGTCTACGAAAATGTCAAGCAACACAAAATTCAAAGTGTTTTTTTTTTGTTTTTTTTGCCATCGTGTACAGAAAACTGTCACGAAAAGTTTGCTTCAAAAGCTCGAACTAAAAGAAATGCATTACCAACTATAAAAGCCCGAAGAAATACGCTTAAGTTGCTAAATATACTTTTCTTCACATTTTAACACGTTTTCCATCACTTCTTTCCCATCATCAGCAAAGTACTAGTGTAGCAGAGCATGTCCCTAAAGCCAAAATGATGCTGACACATTTTGTTTTCCAGTTCACCAATGGTAAACTAATTTTAGGTTTTTTTTGCAGTGGGAAGAAATTGAAAATGGCATTAGGAGATACATTTGCCCAAGAGGGTCATAATAGTGTTGTAAGACATCTCGAAAATGGCTTACTCGATTGGACAGCAGACCTCTACAATTGGATACTATCTTTGCTTTGGATGGTAGTTCTCTTCCAAAATCATTCATTAACCTGTGTGCAATTGTATTGTATGAAACGTTTCTGTATGATATTATGGTTACTTAATACATGTTAGACAACAACAAATTTTCTTATGGGGCAACTAAAGGAAGAACAAGAAACAATACATCGAGAAAAACATATTTAATAAATAAGCTTAATTAATATCTGTTAACATAAATTTCAAACCTTTACTCCCTTTCATTATATCCTGAATTTATTATCTATTCTCTTTGGAAAATAGAAATAATAGCATGTTTTTTTACACGTTGGTTTACGTCTTATAATAAAACATGCACGAAACTCAAATAGCCAACAGCAAAACATAATAGAGAGTTCCCATCATATATTTATAGGATGTATTGGAAAGGATTTAGTATTGCACACGTGTTTCTTTTATTCGTTGCAATTCAGACCATTAAGGCAGAAGCAAGTCAGACATTTATTTGTGGCAAATCAAATTATAGGCTATAGCAGCTATCTGAAAATGCTCTGTCATCTAGTTGCTCCAACCCGATCCAATTGTTGGCAAAGATCTTCCTTATATACTCTTTTAGGGTAAAAAAAATACAAAAAAACTGCATCAAATATTAAAGCTCTTGCAATAGAAAGAAATCTACTTGTACATAAAAACAATGATTTTGGTTTAGGCCACGATTTGAACTATTTCAAAATTATAATTTTCATTATTTATATAACACATGGTAAATTCATTGAACAATGTTTTGTCTATTGAGAAATGTGGGATTTAGCACTGATGTTCAAAACACAATTTAGATAAGTAAACTATCATTGTTTTATAATGGCAGCCATGTTGCTTCACACGTGTTACGAAAGTCTGCATAAGCTGGTTTATAAGACCACACAGAAAACGTTTTTCTTTCCGCATTAAACTTATCTGCAAAAAGTCTGAATTGTCTGTTTCATGCCTAAAAATAATTTTTTGACAAAGTCGAGAGTGAAGCCTTCCAAGAACAAGGAACTAAATTTGAAAGATAGCAGGAGGTTTGTTATGTGTCACGAAGCATTTTGTGGTTGATAAGGGAAAACTTATCAACCAGGAGTTTAAGACCTCAATTAGGATTACGAGGGTCATCGGTAGCCATTTTTACTCCTATAATGTTACATAGGTCCCCCAACAGTATTTCAGGGCGACCATTTGCTTATTTTATTCCTTTCAAATCTGCAAATTGATGAATAAGACTCGGATCAACTTATCAGGGCCCAAGCAGGTTTAATATACTCGAAATAAACGCCAAAGTGGAAGATAAAATAAAAAATATGATGTGCATTATGGCCTAGAGCGCCATACTCAATCATTTTTAAGGCAGTGGGATTACAGGATCTTAACTTACCAACGTGCCTCTGGAAAGATGACAGATTTTAAATTGCTTTAGGTCTACTGTCTTGGCCCTAACGTTTATTATCTAACTTTTTCTTTGGTTTATATAGACGACGTAGTTATATTAAGCCTTAAATCATTAGAAAACATTTTTTTTTAAAATAAAGTATTTCCAATAATACAAAATTGAAGAACAAATATTTCGAATAATCACTTTTGTTTTGTGTAATTAGCTTAGTGTCATATACGTAATTTTCATGCTTCCATCTCAATCACTTAAAGATTAGTTACGTATTACATGAACTGGATTGCTAGCAAGCATCTTTATTTCTTTTTCTAAGTTTCAATCCCATTCCTTTTTTTTTTGTTTTAAAAGCATTAGTAGAAATCTTTCGACATTTTGTAAAATTACCTTGTATAATTTTCAAGAATTGACTAAGCATTTTTCTGTTCTTTATCTGATGAGTGCATTGCTGAGCATTATCGGGACAAGAAGTTGCAAATCGTCACCCGAGCAACTACTTTTCAGTGCAAATTGCTTTCCTGAAAAAGTTATAAGCTTAGTAAAAAGCACCAGCCAATGCTTTTAAATCGTTTTTTTTGTGTCTTAAACCCATAATGGAAGACAACAGCTAGACCCGAATCTCATTTTGTTTTTAGATGTTCATTTGAGTCAAGATTCGTTTTCGTCCTCGTTCGTCAGTATAAAAAGATATTTCTCGTTAAGTTCACTCGGATGAGGCATAAAAGATGGAAATTGAGAAACCTAACGACAAACTAAATTCCCAGTTTCCACTTCAAGAAATTGATGCGTGCTGATTTTATAAGCGAAAACGTCAAACTTTGCGGAATCGCAATTGAAGAGGAAAGCAGATGCAACAGCAATCCACTCAGCCAAACAAATAAAACATGCTAAGATATATTGATGACGAACATAGTTCTACTAACATTTTTAAAGGAGCTGTCAAAATATACATCCTGAAAAACAGATGAAATTTCACTCTGACATGGTCCCTGTGACCAGCTAGGCAAAATAGGTTAGTTACTCTTAAAAAGCACTTGCCATTGTAATCAGTAACAATGGGTCGAAATGTTTATATCGAAATTTCCCACGAAATTACAGGTATTTCCTTAATACCAGACAATAGATAAGATTAATTTCTTAAAACCAGATTTGAATGTAGGATCAATCTCATATAATTGATGGTGAACCAAACTATCATCATCAATCAATCTCATTTCAAACTAAGGTAATAATTTCAATCATTTACAGTGCATATTTTACAAAATATAACAAAAATAATGATGCCATTGAACTGAATAAAGTAATTTTAAGTATAATGCATTTAACAAAAATGCTTTATAATTCTCAATATTTTTTTCAAATACAGAATGCACAATAATTTTTATGAAATTTATGATTATTTATATTTAAGCAATGGCTAAACATAACGCATGGCTACTTGATGTGCTTGGTTTCACATAAAACCCATTAGCATAAACTTGAAACCATTATAGGCCTACTTGTATAACGCGAATAAACTTTTCTGATATTCCCTTAGGAAAGAACTTTATGGGTTACTTTTCGCAATTGCCAAAGCAGAAAATATATTTATATAATCTGAAGATCAGTCACTTATAAGACATATAAAGCCTCAATTTTTAAAGTTAGGGAAATGAAGAGAAAAAGGGGGTAAAACTCGTCCCAAAAGACGTCAGGGGTAATTTCTGTTTTCCAAGAGGGTAACCAAGGGTAGCGATGGCATATCACACGAGTAATCGATCATCCTTTTTTACGTCCGTATATCTCCTGAAAACTATTCTTCATAGACCTTTCTGAAAACCATTGTGAAGGACATTGGACAATAAGAAAACCAACACAAGAATGCGAAAAAAAAAAAAAATCCGAATACAATTTTATAGTCTGTCCATTGAATCCAGGAAAATGTACAACTTTCGAATCGGGATTTCCCAAGAAAATTGCCTAAAAGGATCAACTTTGAAAAAAAAATAATCGAATTTGATCCCAAGACAAAACTAAGAAAGTAATTTAAGATGAAATAAAATTTGAATCAGATAATAAAGACCATACTTGATATATATTATACTTGACATACACAAATGAATTTTTTACATTCGACATTTTAACCACAAAGCCTCGTTTTATATTTTAATTCCTTTTCATAATTTCATAATTATCATGTCTGGAAACTTGCTCAACCATAAAACCACTGTATAGGAAATAAGACCTATCCACATTATATGATTGAATTAATTGAAAAAATGCATTAATAAACTAATCAATAAATAGAAAAAATATTAGCAACGATCACTTAAGTAAAGCGATCCCCCAATGACAATACCAAGAAGTCACATAAGCATCACTTAATCCGATACGTTCCTATTTTGTAAGACGATGATCACTTGAAATATGTGTTTACAACGGACTCTATATATATATGTATAAGGTTTAATTTTCTTTCGTATCTTTGGTTTGCGCACGGATGATCTCTTTATATAATTCACAAGCTCATAGTCCTTTCAGGAGAATTAAGAAAGCATCCCAAATGGGAGAAAAAGCTAAGACGAGGAGGAAGAATAGGACGAGGAATTATTAATTTTAGTATGGAGCTCCAAATGATACGAGTACTTACTGTATAATATTCGTATAAATATCATGGGCACATTAAATCGACAATCAATATGGAAATGAATTCCACGAAAATTGGCCAAGCAGAAACGACAGTTGAACGTTTAATTATTACTGACATAATGAAATATTAAAGTAAAATGCACCCAGATAAATGCAAGTATATGAAAACGACCGAGATTACATCCATTTGCAAAACTGCATTCAAGTCTAGTGTCTATATAATATTCAAAACAATTTCAGCCTTTCCTTTGAAGCCTAAAGATAACTAAATGCTAAAATGGGAATTCAATTGTGAATGATACAATGAACACTCAAAACTATAAAAGGTTATACAAAACTCTTATCGAAATTTATAAATAAGTCGCACCTTTGTAATGAGTTAATCAAGGGTACATGACCCAAAACTCATCCAACCAACTATAAAGTTAGCAATATTCGATGTTAGCATTATTGAGAAATTATGCAATAGGATATTTTGAATAAGGTTCAGAAACATACAAAGAATCGACACCAGTTTTGGAATGTTAAAAAAAATCCTTACCTGAGATCGATGCGGAATGTCTTTGATCAGTACGACAGTATAGACCAATTTTTATTCATGGCATGCGCAGAAAAGTGATGGGTTCAACCGCTGATCCAATGTTTTCACGGGTCTTCAATGAAGAAAAAACGATGCCATTATGCAAGATCACGTAAACAAGCATAGCCATCACCACTTTCAGACAGTAATGATGCTTTTTTGTGCGATGCCATCGTTCAAATCCATCAAAACTAGATAGACCTGATGGCTGATCTGGAAGAAAAATCAATGAAAGTAAGCGCCATTTTGACTCATGACCTTCGTTTCTATGTTGGCTAGCAACTCTATAAGAAACATTGAGTGATGGCTGAATAAAACCGATCACAACTTTTTAACTAATGTTTGTTTTTTTGTATTTTGTGTTGCAATTTTTGTTATAGTGTTTACATCAAACATCCTACCCCTTCGACTATGACTCTTACTACTCATATTTTCAAGGTTTTACTCCAATTCATAAAGACATTTATTGTTTTTTCTTTCTGGTATATTGCCTCTCTTTTTTACCGGCTGAAAATATCAACTTGCTGACTAGAAAGAACCCTCACTGCGATGAAATTGTCAATTTCTCAGTGTCCATTGTCAACAGAGCACTATAAATGTTTTACTATAGGATGCAGAGAAAAAAAAGCCCACTATTTTGATGCACTGTAATCAAGCACGATTATCGAAATTAACTACAGAAAAGAGGGTGCAGAAAGACAATTCCTAATTAAGGTTATGGTCATACGACCATCAACTTAGCCCAAGAAAATGATGGCAAAGATAGTGTTTCCAATCAAGCTAACTATTTTCTAAGAGATTAAGGGCCTCGAGAGCCTTCCAGGATCATTCTACTTAGTTTATGTGAGAAAAGACTGGCGGCATCTTGGATGATTCAGTCAGCCAAAGAGCAACTGAAACGAACTGTTATAAAATAAAACTAGCACTTGTCCAGATGGCGCTGCACAAATAACACTCATTGCATTTTTTCGAAATAAAAAATAAGAAATATGGGTTTATAACTAAAAATGCGTAATATAATTAATTCACAATGAAATAGGGGCAAAAGTTTCAAAGCATCATACTGGCATGTGAATGCAAACTAATTAAACGACGGCTTAAGGAGAGGGGGAGAAGAAGAAAAATGTTTTTAATTAGGCTAGATTTTTTTCCAACATAAACTGCTACGAATAAGTGCATAAATATATCAACGACATATGTTAATGAGAGCCTCAGCAACCAGATATTACAAAAGGAAGGGATCAGCAGTGTCAAGTTAGGTTTTGGCTCGCGTGCCATTTTCAGCACTAAGATTACCCACTGCCCCTACACCCTGGAATATTTTTTTTTTTTACAAAAATTGCTTATATTTTATAAAGAGCTTATTACTAATTGAAGAACATGCAGTAATTTCAAGTTGATAAAGGTCATGCATACAGTATACCAATTGGAATAACTTTGAAATTTTTAAAAAAATCTTGGTTATTGCAATATGGGTGTTGGCAGTAATCTCTTGAGGTTTAGACACTTTCAGAATTCCTATTTGTTCCTCGTATGAATAATAGTGCACTTCAAAAATTGTATCTAACAAAACCAAAAATATATACTGTATGAACAACACAATTTGCAAATTTTACAGAGTAAAAACTGTCTATCCTTTCTAAACAACATCGAGTATAGAGAGTCGCTACATCCGCATAATTTTTGATATGCAGACATCTAAAGAAAAGCAAAAGAGGGTTGGATGCTATATGGGAATTGAGGAATAACAAGACTTAAGTGTGGGGGGAGAAATAAGACGCGAGCCTAAGCCGCATACGCGACGTTTAACAAATGCATAAAATAATTCTGACTTTGCACCAAAAGTCAAAACGGGAGAAAAAGTCCACCCTGCACGTTGCGCTGGGTGAAGATACAAGTTGGCATCAAGTATTAAAAGCGTGCAAGAGCTTGCATATAAATGAAATTGGGAAGAAGCATCGCATGCATGCAGAAGGTAAGTCTACAAATATATAGTAGAAGGCTACGGGGAGATAAGGCGAGGAGAAGAAGGGGAAGAGACATAACAGAAAATGAAAGCTGAAACAGCAGAAATCCCCCCCCCCCAGCCTCCTCTTCTGCTCTATCAGATCGAAGCCAAGAGTATTTCAGAAGAAGCCCTAGCTGCTTTGAAAAAGGCAAAAGCAATAGAAAGGGCTTAAGGCAATAGCAGTGAGGAGGCGCAGCGAATCTCATTTGGATTAAGTTGATTAATGACGAAATTAATGCGGATTTGTTGGCAAATTCCATATTTTATAGTGACACCTTCCATTAAAATGCGAATCTATAAAGTGCAGCAAAGGAGAAGCTACTCCTTAAGGGGTTGCTTCTTGGGCCGTGAAATAACTATGGCAAGAAGTGAGATAGAGCTGACAAAAGCAATGGGATGTGAAGCGCGGAAAAATGTGGGGAAAATACTAAAAAAACAAATAAGAAAACGTCAAAAGCTGAAAATATCATCGAGATCGAGGACACATTTGGGTCCGTCGAACATAAAAAAAATCAAATTTAAGCAAATTCGTATTTAGAGCAGTAAAAAGCAGCATGAGACATAAAAACTTGATATATCATTAGTATATCCTTCGATGCATATACCCATGAAGTAAAACGTATCCGGTCAATATAAACTTATATGCCCATATTAAAAAAAAAGAAAATGCCATATACGTCTAGTCTATGCTCTTATATATGGTATATTGCGTGCGATGCAAAACAAGAGATGCAACCTCTCTACACAAAAAAAAGTAAGTTTAACTGCAAAGAGCATCCTATTATCTACCAACTTAATAAATTTAAATAATGTTATAAAAAATGGCAGGTCATTACACTTTCCCTGTATGGCATCGCATAAAAACGTGAATGAAGTACTCGGAAAACTGCTTCAAAATTAAAATTTTGCAATATCAAATGCTCGTAAAATGCAAAACGAATTTTCTTTTTATCTAAATTTAAATGCAGTTTTATTTTTCATATCAAAACGAAAAACTGTTTACGAAATTTCTCTAAGATGTCATATCGGATATAAAAGTAGTTGGTTGCATGACCAATTTTTTTTGCACAGGAACAATATGCAGTTAAGTAACATTGAGACAGTGCA
Source organism: Xestoiulus laeticollis (assembly GCA_034698905.1). Taxonomy (NCBI): domain Eukaryota; kingdom Metazoa; phylum Arthropoda; class Diplopoda; order Julida; family Julidae; genus Xestoiulus; species Xestoiulus laeticollis. The sequence goes on along the minus strand of JAQGCC010000023.1, from coordinate 4,630 downwards.
AAAATAACAACTTCAAAATGTAAGTGATGATGTTATAAGTTAAAAAGAAAAGCTATTAAATACACATGTAGTAGAAGAAACAATCTGAAGACAATATTTTATAAGCAAGTAATTACTGTTGCCCAACTTTTAGCCTGCAGTAGTACAAAATGTTTTAATAATGCATCATCTTAACCTGAATTAAAATTAAAAAAGCACCTCTCATATCAAATTAAAATGTCCTTTTGCAACTACGACACTAGATTGATTTATAAAATACCTCGCTCAATTAAAACTGTTCTGATGCCTTATTGAACCATATAAACCCACATTAAAAGCAGAGATTAGCCTGAGGAGCACATCACAGCTTATTAAATCTGAGATGAATTGAGGGTATTGAGTTTCTCCGCAACAATCTCACACAAATATGCATACCCTCTATGGAAAAAAACCACTTAGAACCATTCTGTTTTACATCTCTCAACACCCTGTGTGCCAATTAAGCGTGCTGATATACGAGGAGTAAATTTGGTTTTTGATAGAAAACTTAATCAACTAAGGCGTGTCTTTTAGAAGACAATAAGTCTAGCCTTTGTCATAGTTTTCCATTAGATCACAAGAAAAATATTGATCTAGATTATATTATATGGAGGGGCAAAAATCTTTGACAATAAGCAATCTACCGCAACCTGAACAATGTCATTCAACTGTAGAGGACGCCACAGTCCATCACATCAAACTAAACATTTTAATACATGCTCATCAGTCCTCACAATATTTAAAATTGCCTTTTTATTTCATATAATGCCTCAAATATTTCTAAGTACCATGGAACGCAATAACTGTCTTAAATCTGGGTCTGTTGTTAAGTACATAAGTACATGTATAAATACATGTACAGTAACAACTACATGTTCTCATTTACGAAAATTCAACGGCCTTCTGTTTTGTTATCAGAATTGGTGGTAAGAACAAGGAACATGCCGATGAACAATGCCAGAAACAATTTGGCAACACTGCAACCATACATCCCCATGACAACTACTAATTGAATAGCAGAAGGTGCTTGCAACAGCGCATTAACGTTCCCTGTTGGACATCGGTTCCTCATTGGCATTCGTTAGTGAGCATCCAAATTCTAGAAATTAGTTTTTGTCCAACCATGTCACATTTTCTTTTTGTGGGGCCATGAAAATGTTCAATCAAGCACACAAACAAGCTGCGCAGAACAGACTCATCAAAATGCGGCACCATCACCTCCACTGCGTAGTTATATATAACTCTAGTTCTAAATGTATGAAACTGATTCATTGGTGGCGCCACGACTCCACATCAAAGCCTAACAAACAGAAACTTGTCCGTTGACATCACATCAAAATGCCCACGAAATTTATGCAAGAGTACCAGGAAAGGGTCTCCCAATAAACAACAACAATTTCTAGGTGCATGATTATACAGAGGAAGACGATTATCGCTTTGCTTCTTTCCATGTATTTTATGAAAATCAACACTTTAAAATAATGTATACGCTGATATAACAAGCATCGATAACACATACTTAATTTCTGCAATTTCGATCTCTTTCTGGTCCCTAATCTTAAAGTTTGAAGAATATCCCTATATATGTTTCCACATCAATTCAAAATCCCATGATAATAGCAAAAGTTGGCAGAAATGTGCGAATTTGGCACTTTCCCTCGCAACAACAATCAGTTTCTTGGCATTTTCAACCCTCTTCTCATCTCCTGCATATATTTCCTGTTAACAGAGATGAACAAGAAAACCCTGATAGGAAGGGTAGGTCAGCTTTGTGTAATAAACTACTATGCGTTCAACCTTTTAGTCTGATCCACGCCATTTCCAACAACAAATTGGATGTGAATACAATTGACCATCGCCTCGCAACAGCCGAAAACTCGATTAATTCTGACCGATCATTGGCTGTTCAGAACTAGCTCTGTCTCTGGTGGGTCGTAAGGTAGCTGCCAAACGAGCATCCATCTACACTTTCTTGTCAGAAAGTTAGCAGGCCAAAAGCTTTAGCTAGAAATACTTGTAATAAAATTCAGAAGAAATCGAGGGTCCATATAACAAAAAAATCGCCTTTTGTTAAACCTTTCAGTTACTTTGCCATTAAGAAAGCTAACAAACTGTGAATTTATTTTTGCACTCCAGTTGCGAAAATGTACAACGCTTGGAAGGATGTCACATTTTAGTTCTCATCAAGAAGCTTAACAATCTAATGGCAATTGGGAAAAAAAGTCAGAAATTTCGAAATAAAATCCGATGATAAGTTCAGCTACATGTTGTACATGTGATTGGGTTTAAAGCCAAGACAACATTACTTCTCTACATCTACATGTATAGTACGTCTGAAATATGCATGCCTAAGGCTATTTTAACTACCGAATGCAGACCAATAATATATACTAGTATAATGTATTAGTTCTTGACGATTGTCTGAAAATAAATCAATAATCTTGAAATATTAGTTGGGTTTTTCTTACCTTCATTAATTTCCCACAATTGTATAATACAAACTTTAGATTGCACTTGTTTGTACATTTCAGACTGTGGGTTACATCATTTTAGAAGCATGCACACATTTGTAATTAAATTCTTTATCTACAGTAATTTATGCTGCACTTTATGCTCTAAATTAAACTTTCAATAACTTTTGCGAATAACCGATGTTTCAAGGTCGTTTTGTTGAGAAACCGCAATCAGAAAGGTTATATTTAAATATCGATACAAATGTTTTTTTTTTTGTGACGGGATTTCACAATGACTCACTAAAAATGTTCATGATAAAACAACACATTTTCTGTTTATGCAAATACATGTAAAATGTGGGTTATTAGTTGCCTTGAGAATACATACATGTACCATTCGTGCAAGGAAATTCAGCAACAAAATGGTTAAAACAACAGCATTTTATTAAACTTGAAGACTCTTGATCTAAATAAATGAAATGGAAGTTCTCAAAATACACTCAGCAACATCATATTCAACAACGGGAAAAAATAACTAATGCAAATAGTTGACGCAATAGAGTGCAAGTCATTAAATATACAGAGAAATGTGAAGCATACCATTAAGAAACCAAATACATTTTTGTATAACCGAGGTCATAAGTTGAAATGTACATGTACATGCACACTGTAGTTTCAGTTGGTGCATGAATCATACTGTATACTGTACATGTAATGTACCTGCATCTTTACTAATGTTTTCTATTGCATGTACATGTATGTTTTTGCATGATAAAGAATTAAGTCTTGTACACAAAACTGCTACCAGAAACCTTGGTGTCTTATTCATTTCCCAATTCTTCTCAACCATTAATGTAATTGTAAGCTTTATACAGTACATTTTAAATTAATTATTACAAAAGTGTTAGTCACAATTGCAGTACACAGTAGATTCTCAAGGTTGAGACGCCAGGATAAAAAATATTTACAATTTCATAATTTCGAAAGCATCAATTTTATGTAAATATGGATTTGATAAATTTGAATAATTTTACAATCGATATTTAATACAATTTTATTCATAAACAGAATTCTTCCTACATTTACTAATACAGTGTACATGTACTGTATACACCAACAAATATGCTGACAAAGTATCAACTTGTAATGTTTAAACTTAAGAAATGCACATGTGAAAGTTTAAAAACAAATCCTAACCCCTTATCGTGCACTGGTCCACTGCATGGTGTAGCTTTTTTCTAGTAAATTACATGTAACTTGACTTATTTGTACATGTAAGAGGCTGAATTTTGTCTAAAATTGAAATGACGAGGTCGACCGTGCAATCACCTGGGTATATACATGTACATGTACATGTACATGTACATGTACATGTAGTCAACAAAAAGGCGACCATTAAACCCAAAGATACCTCCTGCTGTTGCAAATATTTTTGACAGAATTTGATTGTTTCTGATTACTAAAGTTTTAGCTGCCTAATTTGAGCCCTGATTAAAAACGTTGGCATTTGTTTTTTTGAGAAGGTGGATTACCCCCGAAGAAAGCGTCTGTACATTGGATGAAACGACTAGTCGGTTCACAGACGTTATAAACAAGGTTTTTTTGTTTGGTTTAATCGTCCTTAATCTCCGTTATCATCGAACCAGATCACTTTGGGGTTTTTCAAAAATACACTTACATGTAGAAGTAGGAATTAATAATGCCCGTCAGGGTCGTACGTCAAGCCAGCCTACACACACGTCCCAATATAATTATTAGACAATTGGCTCAACATTTTACTGGTAAAAAACTGAAAAATGTGCGTTTTTCAAGGAGGAAAAAGCAGTAATATGGTCGAACGTAACGGGCAATTAAGAAAATCACATCACGCCATGCAATCATGATCAATTTTAAAACTGGTTGTTCAGCCCACCTAAACCGACACTAATTTTAACTCAAGTCTTCTCAATAACTATGAAATATTTTACAGATCATGCCAGATTTGTATACAGTATGTACAAGGTGAGGTCTACGGTGACAGATTTTGCACCAGATCGTTAACAAGAAATTTATTTACATGTACCAGTAGGTTTCAATTTAATTCATTAATGGCCGGTTTTACCAACGCTGGTAAAATCTGTGGTCAAGTAACCTGTAGTCAAACTTTGACCACAGTTTGA